>PVJH01010883.1:0-46094 GCA_004026705.1 Nesogale talazaci
TCTAGCAGAGAAGCATTAAGCCCACATGGAAGAAGCACACCAGCCTGTGCAATCATGAGTTGTCAACGGAATCAGTTAACAGGCATCAGAAGGCCCAAAACAGAAAACCATAATTCTTGAGAACTGGAGGGGTTAGAGCAGAGACCCATCTGTAGACAATAGGACATTACCTCACAAAAGGGTCACAAGTTAAGAATGAATCAACCAAGGCACTGTATAACACCGATGAAACACTCAATATTCCTCTGGTTCTTTGAGCTTCCTCAAGGGGAACCGATCCCAATGATTGCCACAGAATCCACCACACCACCCCCAGCAGGTTGAACAAGAGAAGGTGGGTAAAGGGAGACAGCAGCCAGTGTAAGATAAATAGTAATTTATAACAATCAAGGGATCATGAGGGTGGGAGGGAGAGGAAAAAAAGAGAAGCCAATACCAAGGACTCAAATAGAAAATAAATGCATAAAAAATTATGATGGTAACATATGTACAAATGTGCTTGATACACGACTGATGTACAGAATGTTATAAGAGCCCCCAATAAAATGATTTAAAAAAAAATATCACTGAATTCATAAATAAAATTATAGTTTATTTATTTATTTATTGGGGGGGGCATCACTGCCCTCTGGTGGGCGTGGGAGCTACCCAGCCTTGCTCCTGGAGAGCCGCTGCTAGATTTGAACCACCAAGCCCGTGGGCTGCAGTCCTGCCCTCAACCACTATGCCACTGGGGCTCAGCCCAAGAAAATTATAATTTAAAATATTAAAAGGTACTATTTCCCACAAATTTCAGTATTTTTTAACAAATTTTACAGAAATGGAGCAAAGAATCAAATTGCTGTGGAAAAGGAAAAGTTGCTGATGGGTACAAGATGGGGAATAGTGTTTTATAAAAAAGGAGGTCATGTATATTCTGCAGGCCAGCAATTCCACTCCCAGGTAGCTAACATGGAGGGAATATGTACACACAGCAGGGATCTTCATCACAGGCACACTTTTTGTCATTCTACAGCTTCATAATGGAATGAAGAGATGTCAGCAGGGACGGTACACCAGAACAATATACAATATGGCTAACTATAAAAAAGTAATGCAGATATATATATATATATATATATATATATATATATATATATATATATGGCATCACTGCCCTCTGGTGAGAGTAGGAGGCCCAGCCTTGCTCCTGGAGCAAGCTCCTGCTGCTAGATTTGAACCACCAGCCCAGTGGGTCGCAGTCCCACACTCAGTCACTACACCACTGGGGCTCAGCCCCAGAATTACTATACTTTTTTCTAATGCTTTTTTCAATGTTGCATCTCCTACAAATTCTTGTTTTAAAAGATAAGAAAAAAACCACACATTTAAACTGATTAACCAAATTAGCAGTATGATTAAAAATGCATCCTAATATACAAGAATAAAAGGAACAAATTTTCACAAACAGGTCAGTACTGGATAGCTGCATTAGAATTACTAATTATAGTTACTTTAATAATATATCACAGCAATAGCTACATCACACCATACTATTAAGTTTATGGTGAATGAAAATAATTTAAAAAGCAATGGCAATATTCAAATGATAAGAAAGTAGTCACACTATAAGGAACTTTAAACTATTTTGAAGCAAGAGATAACCATATTTCTAGATTTGAACTTACCAATTCCCATAGTCAAAATCAAAGGCAATAGTAATTTCTGTTCCTTTTGGAATATTTTGTATAGAATAAATATAAAGATGTATGGTTCCATCTTCAATTTCATGCCTCACCTGTTAAAAGTTTTGTATTTATATATATTATTTTCTATAATAGAGAAATCTCATCCTGCAATATGAAAAATTATTAAAAGTATCTTACAAATAAAACTTGGAAAATGTGCCACTAATTACAAGACCAGACCTGTAGTTGGATCCCAATAGATAAGTTGGTGAATCAATTTTGAAACTGGATCTTCTTGTTGACTGACAACAAAATCCATGTGGCAATAAAAAAATAAAAAACTCCTGTATTTTATAAATTTCCCATTTCCCCACATTTTAGTGTCTGAAATAGTCTTTAAAGTAATTGCATCTTAGTTTGACTAAATGAAGTAATTGTACAGCAAACAGGTTCTAGGTGATTTACATGTATTAGTACCTTCAGTCCTTAGAACCCTTTTAAAAAAATCATTTTATTGGGGTCCCCTACAACTTTTATCACAATCCATAAATGCATCCACTGTGCCTTACTTAGTCCACTTTTATCAGTAAAACAGGAACAGTTTATAGTGGCACAAATAACCTACTTTAGCTTTCAGCTTTGTCATTTAACTGGATGAAAGCGTAGTATACACTTAACCTTGGATGTCTATCAATGTAGCTTCTAGTATAAGCAGAAAGCGAATGGAATGTTTTCTCTTACAAAGAAAATAACCACATCTTCAATGTGTACAATAATTTTTAAGACTTAAAAGTTACATTTTCAACAATGTAAATTTTCAACAATGAAAAGATGCTATTTATCAGTAGGTGAGATGTGTGAACTACCAGAATATTGTACTTAAGGCTCAGATCTCTGTCCCAGGCCCCACAAAAGATTTCTATAAGCTTACCTCTGCATTGGGTGTACAAGAACGTCTGATGAACCGGGCTTCATTCCCAAAAGTCCTAGCATCAACACACATCTCCAGCCCATGAAACTTAGAATAAAATAAAACAAACGGGTATGGTCTACAAAGAAACAAATGCATTTTAAGCTATTAACATTTAAAAATAGCAACCTCTTGTTAGTTTTCAGAGGTGAGACATATTGTGTGACCCTTTCAGAAGCTAAAATCTCTGCCTAAACTGCCTCACATGGCAGTTTAATTTTAGAAATAATTTTAAAAAGCGCTCAAATAATATGTAACTGAGTCAAGATAGGAATATAAGCAGTTTGACGCTCAAACCCACTCTTAAGCCACTGTGTTAATAACACTTAGTGGCCCTTATAACCCTACCTTAATCAAACACAATTGAAGGTAGGGACTCAAAAAATATACAAGACTGATTCACAATTTATAGACTGATTCATAACTGGATGCCTTTAAAATCCATTGTTTTCTGGGGTATTTAAGTGTTTGATTTCAGAACAAATCAGGTACATAACATAATTCTTGTATCATCTGTCCTATCCTAAATAAACCTTTCAAGTTATAACCAACAAGAGATGTTTTCATTAATTGGAGGTCATTCAACAGGGAATGTTATTTCCACGTGACAGGTACATATTGCTAGCCATGAGAGAAGCAATGACTATCAGGATCATGTTGCCCACAAAAATCCAAAGTCATAAAAGAGGTCTCCGATGGCATTCCAATACCAAGAGAGTAGAGGTTGAAAGTGGTGGCCATAATGTAGGACCAAAGTGAACACTGCTAATAAAGGGAAAGGAGCTTTGCCTGCAATTACTCACTGAGATCTTTAGGGGTTCTGGCAATTACATTAGAATTTATACAAGACCTGGATAGACAAGGTCTCTTGGAACCTCAGGTAATCCGAGTTCCTGATGAACATTTTTGTCTAGACCTGTGTGCTGGTGATGAGATCCAACTCTTTTCACCATGTTATTGCACACTCAATAGATGATATGCTATAGGGAAAACAAAACCTCCATGGGCACTGGGAATCCAAAACACTTGTGTGACTCCTATTTTGTAATACTTGCTGTATTTATTGCAATGATCTGTAACAACCACTAACACTATTATTACCAAAGTAGGCCTGTAGAATGATTTTGGATTTTAAACAAAATGATGGGCAAGAGACTGAGATGATCTCTGACCCACTCTCTACTGTTTTTAATGCTCTAAAGTTATGAGTCACTCCTGTTCAACCACACTAGTTAAAATACATTATCACTTAGGCAAAAAATAAATGTGATCACAATAGTTTGGTGAAACTCTAAAAGCCCCACACTCAAAAGGCTCCAACTACAGAAAACTAACAAGGAAAATGAAATCATGTACCTCTTAAAGAAATATCCATTTGCTTCAAACTGTTCTCTCAGCATAAACTTCCCTCTGTATTCAATGATAAGTGCATCGGGAGGCAAATCTTTCACAGACTTCAAAATTTTCTTATTCTTTTGTATTTGGCTCTACGATCAGTAAAGATTAAGATGAATTAAGCTTAGTCATTTTAGGTTAAACTACTTAAAATACAGTAAGAAGGTTTTGGTTTTCAAATTTTTGACAAACTATCTTTACCTCTACAGGAGGTTTGAAGAGTAAGTTATTGGTATTCAAATCAGATTTATTCATTTCCTTTTTATCACTTCCATTGCCTAATCGCAGAGCTATTCTTTGTGCCTCCCGCTGAACACCTTCACTATACTGGTTATTATTTGCCTCTTCATATCGATCCATCCATGCTTTAATTTTTGTCTCCCATCCAAAATTTGAACCATCAGATGAAGGATCAATCTCTGGGGCTGAACCCTAAAATAATTACAAGCAAACCATTAATATATAAACATAACATTCATTCACAAACATATAAAGCATACATGACAATCTATAGATAAGAACATAAAATCAATTAGAAGATTTGATTTTCTTTTTTTTTTTTTTTTTTTTGGGGGGGGGCACCACTGCTCTCCGGTGGTGGGAGTAGGAGGCCGAGCCCCACTGCTGGAATGGAACCTCCGTCCCAGTGGGCCGCAGTCCCACACACAACCACTATGCCACCCGGGCTCAGCCCTCCCTACTACATTTTTACACACAAGCCAGACTAATACTAGTTGGGAAACCAAAAGAAGCTGCAAAAAGTTAGAATGGCAGTAATTCAAGATCCATCATCACAACTGTAGCCATGTTGAAAACTAAATGAAATTGGAAATAGCAAAAATACTGGAGTCAATTCCAATTAATGATTCCAAAAAGAGAAAAGTATGAAATTTCTGACTTTAGAGACTCACAAACAAACCAAGAATTGTAATATACTCATGGTTCGAATGAATGAGAATAAAGTTGCAGTTACCGTGTGATCTACACATGCTGAATAAGAATACGTCTCTTAAATTAATACTGTAATTTAAGAATGTCAGAGCAAAAATATGCCTAATTTAGGGTAATCTTATAATCCACCCTACATGTGGTAAAGTTGACATATCAAAATGTCTAAGAAAATGTAATAACGGGCTGAGCCCCGGTGGCGTAGTGGTTGTGCGCGGGACTGTGGCCCACTGGGACGGAGGTTCAATTCCAGCAGTGGGGCTGGGCCTCCTACTCCCACCACCGGAGAGCAGTGATGCCCCCCCCAAAAAAACAAAAAACAAACAAAAAAGAAAATGTAATAACTTAAATGACCCACAACCTAAGTTCCTGGGACTACAGTAAGACCTAGAGCTTTCTAGCTTCCTGCACCTGCTCCTGGTTGGTCCTTTGGTTCAAGGCAAACGTATTGCCATCAAATTGATTCTAATTCATAATGACTCTAAAATTCATAAGATATGAATGCTAAAATCCAGGAAAATAAAAGGTTAGCACCTTTTCTTAATACATCACAAAATAAAAATAATTATTTTCTAATTGGAAAATAATTTAGTGAAAGGCAAAAATTACCAAATAATTGAAAATATATTAAAATATGGACTAGTACAGTTGTATTCAATTACTACATATTTGCAATCTTAACCAGATATACGCTATCTTCTTGTTTCATTAAAATTATAATGCATATGATATAGAATTTAAATTCAGTTATATATATCCATTTCATTTTACAATACTGAAATTCTTCATGAGAAGACAGGTTATCCTATAATACATATAACTAAATAGAACTGAAACTGAAAATTCAGATTCCATAGGATCCTTGTGTATCCTTTCAGACATGCATATACACTGTATGTCCAAGACATATGCATGTCTAAATGGGCAGTTATACCCAGTCCAATAAGGTCACTAAGAGTTATCATGGACTGACTCAATGGCAGTGAAATACATAGCAATGTGCTATAAAGATTTATCATCAGCCTACTCTCCACATGACTAGCGAATCTTTACATAAAAAGTATTCTTTTCTAAATGAAATTTTTGTTACCATTTGATTATTCTTTCCACAATGAAATTTATTTAACCAACTATAATTTGTGTATACATCAATTCTGTATTGTGATCATTTGACAAAGGAGATTTTTATTGAGACATTACATATTTAGACCATCTTCTGCTTTATTAATTTATTCAGCTTTTTCTCCACCTCAGCAATTTTAGCATTTACAAATTAAGTTAATGGTTCCAAAATGAGAAAACATGAAATTTCTGATTTTCAGAGACTCACAAATAGAACTTAAATAAAACAGAAGTTATAAATGATTAATACACCTTATGGTTCCAAGGTGGCTGTATTAAGATTTTACAGTATATAATGAAAAATTCACTTGACTAAATCACTGGAATCCCAACTATGTAAAAAAAAATTCAAATTCCAACATTACAAATTTCTTATAACTCCTCTTTGACTTCATGTTTTACTACTGCTAATAAACTACAAAACTGGTTTAATTCACTAGAATTTTCTATGGCTTTACTTCTGGTAAAGAAACAAGCAAGCAATGAAATGTCACACACTGAAAAGAACACTAAGATCATGGATAAGAAATCACTTAATAATCTCCTGAATAACTAATAATTAATAATAATGGCCTGTGAAATGTAATGTGTTTACCTTAACTCTTGATGACTTCCTAGATCCTTCACGAAAGGCCTACAAAAAAATTTGGAGTTCTGTGTTAGTATTTTTAAAACAATATAACAATTGAAGTTGTTTTGTGAAGTTTCATGGAAACAACGAAAACAGTGGTAATAACAATTAAATTCAGAATGAGTGCAATAAGTACAGAAATCAAATGGAATAAAAGTCTGAGTGCAAATGAGTAAGACCACAGAAGCTACGGCAACATGAAGGCTGTGCACTGGGTTGCTAACCACAGGTGCCCCTTCGGATTCTCCAGCCACTCTGCAGGAGAATAGCAAGACTAACATATATGTATGTACACATGATAGGATGCTTAGAAAAAAAACATGCAAATCTTCTCTGTGTTCTAATAGTGTAACTATCAAGTTGGGTTGAGAAGGAGGTCAAGTGGCCAATTACCAAGTTCAATTCAGCATAATCAAGTTTATGACCTATTAAGTGACTAAATATATGAGGAATACTCAGTTAAAATTCTTTTTTTGAACGTCTGGATTTTATACCTAGACATATTTTCAGCTTATACTCACTATACTCACTATACTCATTGTAAAAGTTTTTACTCTTACCTGATAAAAATCTGCCATACTGATTCTAATAAAATTAATGAAAAAAAAGGGGGGGTTGTAAATAGCTTTCTACCATTGGGATACCAGGGATAATTTATTACATAAAATTTACATGAAGGCTAAGCCCCAGTGGCACCGTGGTTGAGTGCAGGACTGCGGTCCACTGGGTTGGTGGCTCAAATCCAGCAGCAGCTCTCCAGGAGCAAAGCTGGGCCTTCCACTCCCCACCAGAGGGCAGTGATGCCCCCCCCAAAACAAAACAAAACACCAAAATTTACATGAAAAAAAATCCCCAATACTCTAACCAACCATACTCTAATTAAGTTGAATCTGACTCACCGTGGCCCTATGTAGTTTCCAAGGCTATAAATTTTTTTGGGGGGGGGGGGGGGGGGCATCACTGCTCTCCGGTGGTGGGAGTAGGGGGCCCAGCCCCACTGCTGGAACTGAACCTCCGTCCCAGTGGGCCACAGTCCCGCGCACAACCACTACGTCACCGGGGCTCAGCCCAAGGTCAAAAATTTATATAGATTCATCTTTCTTTTGCTGAGCAGTTGGTAGCTTTGACTCACTGACCTCACATTGGCAAAACTCAACAAGGATGAATCTTATTAAAATGTTTAGCTATTGAAACCAAACCAAGCCCAATGGCCCCGAGTTGCTGCCCACTGCTAGTGACCCAGTACAACAAAGGAGACCTACCCCCAGAGTGTTTCCCAACTGCCAATCTCTAAGAAGCTGGTTGTACATCTTTCTCCTGTGCAGCTTTACCGTCAGCAGCTGAGTGCTTACTCACGGGACCACCAGGACTCCTAGATATTCTAAAGTAATCTAACGATTAATTGTACTTATATGTACTTGTTCATAAGTGACTACATTATTCATGACTGTTACTTCTGTTTTCTAAAACAGTCCTTTTGTTCTATTTTATTTTATATTTATATAAGTCGTCCCATTAGAGTGATGATTTCAAAGCACTTTGCATAAGTTTTCTATTCTACTTTAATTTAAAGTACGTAACATTTTAATAATTGTGTAAAATTAAAAACAAGGCTTTGCTATATCCTGCCATTAATATTCTCCCTTTTTCCAATAAAGCACCTGCCTTTTTGGTTAAACTCTTTACTTCTCAACCACTCAAATTTTTAAAAAGCAAAAGCTTACTTTTTTACATCTTGAAATATTTTGTTCTTTTTCCCCACTTTTTTTCCTTCTTTTATCATTAACCTTGGAAACTCTTGAAGCAGTAAAAGTAATCGATGTTGGAGTATGTTGAAATGCAGTATATAATTCCACAGGAACCTCATCACCACTCTCAGTTGCACTGGTATCACCATCTTCAAGGCAAAATACACATTAATACATACGTAAGGCTCTATTTCAAACAGTGAGAGATAGCATTCCACATAAGTGGATTGCGTGTGCGTGTGGCGGCGCAGGGTTGGGGGGAGTGGGCAGGAGACACACTTTCATTTCTCCACTCCCCACATTCACAGCAAGTGAATTATTAATTATAATTTATTACCCATTTAAGCTAGAAAAGACATACAAGGGCTTAAGGCCATAGCTGGTGGTGAGATTGGTGAGGCACTTGTATCTCAGAGGTAGAAATTCAGAATGTTTTACAAAGGGAAATTGAGAAGTATTTATCAAAATTATATACACATTTACTGTATGACCGTTGTTGTTTGTTTGTTTTTTTTGGCATCACTGCCCTCAGGTGGTGGGAGTAGGAGGCCCAGCCTTTGCTCCGTGGAGCTGGAATCGAACCTCCATCCCAGTGGGCCACAGTCCCGCGCACAACCACTACGCCACCGGGGCTCAGCCCTGTATGACCGTTTATAAAATAAAATGGCCAAAACTCATTAAGGTTCTACTGAAAGTACTACCTAATAGCAAACACAAAGACCCCAAGAAAATGTACAAATAATCCATGGAAGAACAATGGTTGATTAAATTTAAATTGTTCAAAATTCATTTTATGGGCAAAATATTAAGCCAAAGTGAAAATTTGGGTCTATATTATACACTTAAATTCAGTTTCTAAGAATGTAGTTCCACACTACAAACTAAGAGATGGCCATCTTTCTGAAGAATGAATAGCTATTTCTTTCAGCTCATGGGTTAACTATGTGTAAGAAAATTACCATATTTTTAAATGTTAAGGGTGATTTTAAATGTTTATTTTCCTTATTGTGTGAGATGAATACAAATTTAGTCTATAAGAAAAATATTTAAATTCTATACTAAAGATTATAAATTATATGTGCAATCAATACTTATCAGTAAGGAATGTGTATATAATAACAGGCTACTTACTCATCTGTCACATGACTTTTTATACCTACCTGACATATTTTCCCTTTTCCGGCGTTGTAGTAGCACGGCTCTTTCTTTATCCAAACTCCTAAAATAAAATATTAACATGATTATTTATCAAACTTTCATTAATTTAGATATGAAATAGATCTGCTTTAAATGTAATAAATTAATTATTTCTTTAATTTTAAGTGAAAACCCAAGAATATAACATATATGCACTACCCTTTGTTTCATATGTACAGGGTACATATGATCTAGTATAATTAACAGTAGATGTCAATGACTTCTTTTCACTGTTAAGAAACATTTTAAAATTTATCTAGGAGCCTAGCAATTTAATTGCTTTAAACGCTACATTTAAAGGAGATAGAGTTTTAAAATAATCACAATTTTACAATATAATTAAAATTTTTATTATATATAATATTTATCTAGAATGTAGGGTGGTATAGTCATGTTTCAAATGATTTCCACTTTAGAAGTACTACAAAACATTTAGCATTTAAGTAAAATTTCATATTATACTCTCAACATTCTTATGAACTATAATCCTCTGTAGTAATTTTTTCCTATCTTTTCCCAACTTTTCATTGTATAAACTTACTAGAGATCAAGTAACACTAAATATTATTCTCAGAAGAGTAAAAAAGATCACTAGTGGAAGTCCCTAAAGTTCAATAATGGACTTGCCTACTGCTTAGTGGGATCGGAACTATCTTAGCAACACATTAGAATATACTAGTTATCATAAAATTATCTACTTGGGTTTTTTTGGGGCAACTGCTTTCTTAATGATCAACTTTTAACTCACCGAATCCAAAAACAAGAATTTATCTCATCAAAAACTAACTGGCACAAAGCTAAGAGTTAATCACAAAATGAAAAAAAGTCACATAGAGAAACTCATTCATCATAAGAAAAATGCAATATATAGATAGCTCCACTGAAATCAACATAGCTACACTGAAATCAACATTTCATATCTAACTTGACCGACAAAAATTCAAGTCTATCACGCATGCTATTGTAAAGTTTGGGGAAATAGGCATGCTCATACTGGTGGGAATTCAAAGTTTGGCAGTTTGGCAATATACAGAACATTAATATATACAAATCTCCTAAAGATATAGAAAGAAATAAGATTTGTGTTTATATATTGCTATGAAGTGATGTTCAAGCATATGTTTCTAAGAGAAAAAAGAAAAGATGGTGAAAACTCTGTAAAGAGGGAAATACAAATACATAGCTACATAACCTATTATAATGAAAAGCAAACAAGCTGAGTCCTGGTGGCGCAGTGGTTGAGAGCGGGACTGCGGCCCATAGGGTTGACGGTTCAAATCCAGCAGTAGCTCTCTAGGAGCAAGGCTGGGCTTCCTACTCCCACCAGGACAGTGATGCGGGGGGAAAAAACATAATGAAAAGCAAACAATGGATGCGAAAACCAATTTTTTAAGGTAGTTACTTTAAAAGGTAAAAGGGACAGGGATAGAAGCTAGACTTATCAAAATATATCTTGTCATATAATTGACTTTTAAACAGTACAATTATTTCTTACATTGCTATAAAAGTAAAGATAAACCTAAAAGCAATTCCTAAAAAATAAATAATTCAGTCACCCGTACATGTAAAATGATATAGCCACTCTGGAAGAAGGTGTAGCAATTTTTCATAAAACTAAACATGTATTTTATAATCAAGAAATTACATTCTTGGGTATTTATTCCCAGCTAAAAGATTACTGCTGTTCACACAAACCTATACATGAATATTTAAAATACTTTTATTGATACTAGCACAAATGTCCCTCAAATGAAAATAATCCAAATGTCCTCCAAAAGGTTAAAGATACTGCAAACATATCATGGATTAGTGAAAACTGTTGGGAACCAAAATGCTAGAAACATGTGGTTCATAATACTATTTTCCTTTTACATGGGTTTGAAATTCCCATAACCAAAAGATTTAGACCTTTAGAAGGATGCTTCTAATTACTCTTTTTCTTTTTTCTTTTTAGGCATCTCTGCCCTCAGGTGGTGGGAGTAGGAGGCCCAGCCTTTGCTCCTGGGAGGTGGAATTGAACCTCCAACCCAGTGGGCTGCAGTCCCACGCACAACCACTACGCCACCGGGGCTCAGCCCTCTAATTACTCTTTGTAAGAGTGTAATCTACTGCCCCTAGGGGCATTGCAGCATGGGCCACCATGCCACCACTGTGTCATTAGAGGACAGAGAGAAGAGGGGCCTGTGCTGTGTCTAGCCTCTGGGGTCTGACGTGAACCACCTAACTAACTGACTGCGAGCCCCAGTCCTGCACCTGCGGGACCTGAAATGGGGGGGTGATGGGGGGGGGGGTTGTCCCTGTTAAGTCATTTTGCAGTGACAAGATCCTGGCAGCGGGATGACAGTGCACTCCCGCTGGCTGGCTAACTTAATGGGTGAAGGCAGGTGATGTCCCACTCGTGGGCACCGGCCACAGTCACCGACTGACCGCCACCATTCTGCCAAGACTCAGCCGCAGACCACCGTGCAGACTGCAGCCTCCACTACATGCCAGGAGCACATTCCCGTGACAGGCACAGAAACTGCAGCGGGGGTGGCGCGTGCGACACAGAGTTCTACAGAAGTGGACTGAAGATGACCCTGTGCCTGTCCCCACACGGCTGCCAGCTGAGGGGGCTGCTGGGAGGATGGGGGATCTGGCAGAGCCAAGTGGAGAAGGAATCTTTCGGAAAGAATAAAGTGAACTGAAGGTGCAAAAAAAAAAGTGTAATCTAGTGGGGAAGAGGACAATAAATAAATAAGTCGCCTGGTCAGTAAACCATGGTATGTTATCAATGGAGTCTTTCCACTTTTAGGCATACTAGAATTTAAGACAATATAAAATAAAAAGGTTTGGCTTAGAATATTGAGTCAATGAAAAAGGAATTTTCCAATTCGTAGAATTCATAAGTAAAATTCCTGCTAACTAAAAATTACTTCAGTAAAACTATAAGCAATATTATCAGCTATGGGCAACTCACCTAGGCTGACAACGTTCACAAAGATATGTATCAGGAATATGCTGCCTGTCAATCCCCATGCAGTCAATATGTTGCCAAACACTTAAGGGAAAAAAGTAAAACAGAACATATAAATTATTCAAAATCATCCTGCTATTGAATTGAATTTCCAACTAACTACCACTTAGTAAGTGCCAATTTTCACCTTAGCATTCTATATGGTGCTGTGAGGAACTTATATAAATATAACTTTAAAGGATACAACTGAAGCAGAAGTGAGTAAGAATAGGATATAAATACGTTATGTATGTGCATGTTTATATATCAGAAACTTCTAAATCAAATACAATTAAAAACTAAAAAGCTTTAAAGAGATGTAACCCCACAAAAACGCCCTTGCAGTTGCACAATAACTATCAAAAAGTGAAATTATTTGAACTCCAATCACTTCTTGGAGTTAATGAAAAAAGTGCCCTGAAGCATAATGAACTTAAACAGAATCTCAATCAGGAGATTAGGAAGACCAAACATCTTTGTAGCAATCTCTTTGCAATTGGATACAATAAGCAACAATCAGAAGGACAATATACATAAGTAAGAATGTACATTTTGAGAAACAGAGAGGAGGAACACTGGATTAGGAAATTGCAGACTGATTATATGGTACTTTGAAGGTCAGGATGTGTGTACATTTCTTTAACCTACAATGGATGACAACTGGAGGTGCTCGAAGGCACACGGCTTTGCTTCAGAAGAATTCACGAAACCAGAGGCAGAGAGGGGTGCTTCCACCATTCTCTCACTGTTGGCTGCTGCCATAGAAAAACTGCCCAAATGGGATTTTTCTAAGCTGTAATCTTTACGAGAACCGATCTCCAGCTTTTTCTCCTGCAGATTCCCTAGGTGGACATTTTCTGGCGAGTAGTTTTATCATTGGCAACACTAGGGTTCCTTCTCCAACATCCTAGAGTTGAGTTAAGGAAGGGCATACCCATAAATATGGCAGGCAATGAACTTTAAAGAATCCAAGAGCCATTCTATGAGGACAGAGATTAAAACAATTGTCCTCTAATCTTTTAAAATGGAATACATGAATCAGACTGAGGTAGATTTCTCAACTAGCTATTATGATTATACTTTATTGCCAACACTTTACTTTGTTTTAAGTCAATGTAGACAAGAGTTTCAAAAAGTTTATGGAAAATGGAATTTAAAAATTTGCACAACTTATGGAAGTCTCCTCATATTCCTATTACCAAAAGTAGACTTAGCTACTATTTTTCAGATAATTTAGTCTCTTTTAACATGTAACTACTAAGTTAAACACTTCTGTATTGCTCTCTATTTCTTAATTAAAAATATGACTGCCTAGAATCTTCTGTAATTGTCCAGACAATTACCAACAGAAAACAAAATACTACTATTAAGGCTGCCCAAAAGTAGAGAGATACAGGTAAATCAGAATGCTGGGCAAAAACTGGAGAAACAGTGAGAGTAATAGTAGGATATATAACGAGGTGGAAAAATTAAAAAGTGAAAATGAAAAGCAGAGCAGCTAGAAAAGAGGGTTAGAAATAAAAAATTAATTCTGTAAATAATGATGTTATGCAGAAAATAATAGAAACAACTAGCTGGAGAAGAATAAATGATCAAAGGTATGGGTATCAGACTTGAAGGAGATGAGAATGGGCAGTAAAGACATGAAAATAAAGACAATGTAAAATAAGACTAGAGGAAAAAAGATCAAGCATTGCTGTATGCTACAGATTAAGCAGTGGAAAAATGAATGTTAAGATTCATACCAAAGAGAGAGCATTTGCTGAGAAACCAACTACCTTGAGTAATCCACAAACTGTATGCTGGTCCTTTAAACATTTGTGGCTGGTTATAAAGTCCTAAGGACTATTTCATTGTTATTTAATAGAAATAATTCTATATTAAACATAGATCATTGTAGTTAAAAATGTTTAAGCGTATAGATTAATAAAATAGAAACAATATCAAATGATAATTTACCACATTACACAAATCAACTAAGAGAAAGTTCTTTTATACAACATTGACTATAAATTAACATTTCTAAATAAGTTACTAATGAAAAATTAATGAAGGAAGCAAGGTGTCACTAAAGTTTTATTTTGGCTTTAAAATTTATATTTTGAGTAAATTTATGAGGGTACATTACTCAGGGGCTGAGCCCCGGTGGCGTAGTGGTTGTGCGCAGGACTGCGGCCCACTGGGACGGAGGTTCAAATCCAGCAGTAGGGCTGGGCCTCCTACTCCCACCACCGGAGAGCAGTGATGCCCCTCCCCCCCAAAAAAAAAATCCAGCAGAGGGTACATTACTCATGGTAATCACAGGTAATGAGAATTTGTTTTGAAAGTTGAAAATGTGACACATTATATTTTTATTATTAAAATAGACTCAAAGGCGTAATTCAATTTTCTACAAAAAAACAATGTTTTACTTAACATTTAAATCCACTCTTTTGTCAAAGGTAAATCCATTTTTAAAAATTTAACAGTAACTGTATGTTTCTATCAATATTATCCAACTCCTAATGACCTTATAAATAAGGCAGGAACAATATTACAATTAATATCATTTATGTTTTACTTTGGGATGTACTTTTATACTCACATTTAATATGAATATACACCAGCTATTTCAAATCAAATAATGAAGCCATGCCATAAGGATGCAGGAAATTCTGTAAGCTATCAAACTTACTTACTTTCCATATTGCTCTACTTAAATACTGTCTTTTCCTCACCCTATGCAGGGAATGCACTCAAGAACTGTCAGGCTGAAATCCTACTATTCCCTCTCCATCCTCCCCAACACCCTTCCATCAAAAATAAGTCAGTAAAAAGTAAAGAAAGAAAACAAAACCCCACTCTCTGTCCCACTCACACCTTCTCTAGGGGAAGAGGCCTTTCTTGGTGGTTGAACCAGGGTTGGGGGAGGGGAGACTGTGGTTCTGGTTCAAGGAGACTCCAGAGTGCTGCAAGGTTCAAGTCAAAAGGAGGTGAGAGAGTCAAGTCAAACAAACATCAATCAAAATGTATAATTCCCCCAAATTGGAAAATCACAGTTCACATTACAGCACAAATAATCCCTCAAGTACACAAGACTCAATTCTCTCATTTCTATCTTGTCTACTAGGACATTTACTTGTACGGAAAGAGCAATGTACTTGCACATGAATCAAGTTAAGAACTGGTGGCCTATGATTAATTATTAATGGAGATATTTGATAAACTTTAAAATGGCTTTCTTCCCATAGAGGGGCTTTCTCTCTCTCTCTCTCTCTTTTTTTTTTACAGGGGCTTTTTCTAAGGAAAATAAATTGTATCAATAGTTGATATCCCCTTACAAAATGCCCTCAATTCCTTCAAAGGTGATTTAAATTATTTTTTCCAATATTAACAATCAGCAAGGTTAGTGGTATCCAAAAAAAAAAAAAAAAAACGAATGATGTAAAATATTTTACCTGCATTTGTCACAACAGATCATGTATCCATCATCATGTGTAAAACCACATATGCACCTGGTTACATCAGTACCGTAACTCCCATCCTCAGATGTGCTGATAGTAGTAGCACTGGAAGTTTCATCAAAATTAGGAGTAGTAAATATGCCTACTTCATTTTTGCTAATAAGAACTGATGGAGGAGGGGAAGCCGGAGGTGTTGGAGGAGGACGAGCACCATAATTATGGTCCTGGATAATTGAACACAAATATTGAATATTACTTAATTTGAATATGAATTCAACAACTTAACTAAAATTCAACCCTTAACTTGAATACTCAAACATGAAATGGACCCATTTCTTCATTAATTCTTTTAAAATAATAGGTTGATGAAGCCATTACTGAACATATATACCTACATCCTTGGCATCAGATTCATACCCAAACTTTAACCTCAAAAAACCCAAGGCATCCTCATGGTCCTGTGCTCACATAGTTCCATCTTTAAGTTGAAAGCAGGCAAAGCATGAATGAATCCTGAAAATGTTACACTGACTGCAGAGTCAGACACCAGGGGACAAATGCCATATGCACTTATTTATAGGAAATAAACAAATATACATAAATTGAAGCTTATTAGCTGGTACTGTAATTTAGGCACTGGGAAGGTAACCTCATGGTCAGCAGTTCAAACCCACCAGCCACTCTGGAAGACAAAGATGAAACTAGCAGCTCCTTTAAGGGCTGACAGTCTCAGAAACCCTATATAGGGTCACAATGAGTCAGCATCAACTTGATAACAACAGATTTGGGTTTAGGACAGGGGAGGGAAGGAGGGAGAGCACTGGGTTTACATTAATGGTAGTAGAAAATTCAGGATAAGGACTGTTTGATATGAAGAGTGAAATCATTGTCAATGAATTGTACAAGCAGAAATTGCTAAAGAGGAGAATGTTTGTTGAGTGTATCTGTACCACAAACAAAAAGGTGAAAGCGGGTGCAAGCTGTAAGAATTAGGATTAAAAATAAAACTATCATGAATATAAAATCCAAAGAATAACCAAAGAAAATGCTTTGAGAATGATGATGGCCATAAATGTACAAATATGCTTGAAACAATGGATGGGTGGATGGATGGATGGATGGATTGTGAGATGTATGACCCTCCCAATAAAATGATTTACAAAAAATAAGAGAAGAAAGCTTTAGAATGACAAATACAACCATTAAAAATATACCACTGCTATAAGGTTAATCACTTTCTCATATAAAATGGAAGTTTGATTTTTATCTTGGTCAAAGTAGTAAAAATCTCTCATACCTATACCTCTTTAATATCAGTTCTACAATCAAAATATCTTTGAAGATCTGTTAGGTCAAATTTCTGCTGCAAATTAGGCTTTGCCATATTAAGGAAGTCAACCAAGATTAATTTTTTTCTAATCATCCTTAAAATGGAGATAACTGTAGCTATCTCATAAGGCTATTTTAGAAGAATGATAATAGATAATATATGTAAAAAGACATAGTACAAAGTGTGATACATATACGTGTTCAATAAATATTAAAAAGATAATTTAGAATTCACAATAGCAAATACAGAACAGTTCTACCTACAGACTTTATAGAGAGGCTAAAGAATAATCACATCAAATCATTATATAAAATATAGTAATACTTGTAATAACATCTAGGTAACTTCTTATAAAATTTTAATACCATGAATCATCATATAACCAATAAAAAATTAAACTATAAATAATTTATAGTATCCAAATGACCTTTTAAAATATGCACTTTTAAACATAACACCACGCACAACTATTTTCATCCTGGAGATGTGAAAAATAAAAATCTTCCAGAACCAAGTCTGGTACTTACCGCATAGGGCAAACCAATGTAACTGTGTGAATGATGCGAGCTGCTGGTATATAACTGGTGGGGATAACTGTTGGATTTCTCAACTACCACAGGGCTAGCTTCTACAGATTCTGGTCTGTGTGAAGCAAGCAAACAAACAAACAGTTGCATCAAATGAGTTACGCAAATTTCAGATCATAAGGACTAAGATACTTGTTTATAGAAATATGCTTTCTTATAGCAGATGGCCCACTTATAGATAGGATATATTCTATCTAGAGCCCATGTCATAACAAAGCTTTTGTTGAATTAAAGTAAATGCTCTATTCCAACTTGAAATATAGAATTTCCCTATCATTTTTAATTACAACAGACTAAGCAATATAAAATATACCCCATGATTGCCACTGGAGAAAGAAACTATGCACAGAAGTGTAAAGTAGTGATGAAAATAAATTAAACTGAACCCAGGTATCACTGAATCACTATGGATCCAAAGTGAGCACGAAGCATGCATTTCCAATTTCTAGCAAGAAAAATAGATATACAAACACTACTAAACAAAACAAAAATAGAATAAAACCAAAGAAAGCTATAGGTAACAAGATCTTTCTCCTTTTGATAAGGAAAGTTGATTATTTAATTAACTTTCTAACTCTGTTCCTTTAAAAACCTGATAGCTTATTTGTCACCCATACTGCCAGGCTTATTAACAAATGGGATGATAGAAGACATGCCCCTTCACGAGAATCTGAGCGCTCTACCTATCCAACTGGTACAAGAAACACCAGCAAAAGGCTACCAAACTGGGGCATTCCCACATTCACCCAATATGGATTTTTGTCTCCCTTATGTCTGCACTGTCATTTGAGAAGTCAAAGAGAGAGCTCCTGGATGGCGGAGTGCACTCCTGTTGGTGTTCCACAGAAGAGGAGCACCTGATGCTAATCTCTGGCAAACCATGGTTCCTAATCTCTACAGCGCAGGTTTTTAACCTGTGGTCACAACCCCTTTGGGGGTCTGAAGACTCTTTCACAGGGTTGGCCAATTCTTAACAGTGATTGGGGGTCACCACAACATGAGGAGCCATATTAAAAGGTTGCAACATTGGGAAGGTTGAGAACCACTGCTCTACAGCATCAAGACTAGTGTCACTGATGGCAGCCTTTTCCTTACAGAAGTTATAAAAAAGTCAAATTTAAGCTCTAGACTTCAGAGGGTTCAAAAGAACATATCTAGGGCTGAGCCCCGGTGGCGTAGTGGTTGTGTGCGGGACTGCGGCCCACTGGGACAGAGGTTCAATTCCAGCAGTGGGGCTGGGCCTCCTACTCCCACTACCGGAGAGCAGTGATGCCTTAAAAAAAAAAAGAACATATCTATTTGAGTGTCCAGAAGCATAAGAAAGATATCTTGACGTTTCATTGAAGACAAGCAGGCTTCTGAAAGATGTTCAGGACTTTGACCATATGAATTTTGAAACAGGGTTATCTTCTATTAAAATGATAATTTAAAAGAAAGTCATGATAGCATTGGAAAGAAATAGGAAAACCTGGCATGGAAAGTCTTCAGGGAAGTAAAGAGAGGTCAGTAAGACTTCTAATGCACTAAAATAATATTAACTCATTTCAATCACTTCTTAAAATTAAATAAATAGTATACAAGCTCCCTTTAATAAAGGAAGGTGTGGCCGCTTCTTGCTGTTCTTGCCTCTCTGGGGCAGGGCTTTGGGAGCCCATTCTAACATGCTTTTATAATGATGATAACATAGTTCAGCAATAAATAAAAATAAAGGAAGGAGCCTTTCCTACAGATTAGAGAAACATTCAACACCATCAAATACAAAGACAATTATCCCCAAATGTCATGGCATTATTAGAGGGGTACTGGTGGTGGTGTAGGAACATTTGGGGCTGCTACCTTCACAGTTAGCAGTTTGAAACCACCAGCCACTCCTTGGGAGAAATATGAGGCTTTCGACTCCCATAAAGAGTTATAGTCTAGGAAACTGACAAGGGGAGTTTTACCCTGTCCCTAGAGGGTCACCATGAGTTGGAATCAACTCAATTAAGTATAAAGTGACAGACATCTGGGATGATCCCAAATATGCTCAATGTTTTCCTAGCTCAGAATAAAAATAGCACACTTCAAAATGCTCAGAGACCTTACAAAAACCTCTTAAGGAGGGACTACATCTAGAGCCCCAAGCCCCAGTTAAACTATAATTGATCAAACAAATATTGAGAACCTCATGTTTATCATGGTCTATTTGAATTTCACAGATAATAGCATATGCGCTTTTAAAGAACTTAAGGTTTCATTCATTCAAAAACATCTGAGCACACATTATTAAGTGCAAGACACTGAGACGTTGCACCAAAGCTCACTGCCATTGGTGACCCCACAGGACAGGGCAGAACTGTCTCTGCGGGTTTCCAAGATGAGAAATCTTTATGAGAGTGCAAATTCTCTTCTTTCTCCTGGGCAGCAGCTGGCTGTTTCAAATGATTACCTTGCAGTTAGCAGCCCATTTATGCCACCCCGACTTCTTCAGATGCTATACTAGATGCTGAACACCATACACACAGAAATTTTAAAATGGTCCTCTTCAGGAAGCTGACTTATAGGGTAAACAAGTATATCATCGATTATAGCAGTGTTATCAGCGATATACACAGGCTACATAATAACAGTACTGTTTAAACAAGTTGTAAAGTATGGGAAGGTAACACGACCAGGAAACAGTGACAGAAGAGATGAGATGAGATGAGGCACAGTACACCAGGCAAAAGGCACATATACATCAGTTAGCAAGAGCATGACAAAGTTACACATATTTACCTAAGGGTGATGAACTACAATCTACCAGCATCACAATCACCTGTAGTATACATTACAATTTTTTGGTAGTGTTATTTCAATTAGCAATAATTGCGCCTCGGATAAACCTCACTGGCTAAGAAATTGGCACTATGCAAAGCTTGGTAGTGTTATTTCAACCTAATGTTTCAGAACTTCTACAGATCATGGCCCAAATACACATTTTATATGTACCTTGAATCTTATATTTACTGAAGGTTTAAAATTATACAACTATAAAGAATTGCTAAACTTACAAGCAAATGCAATTAAAGATACAGACTAATGATGAGAGCAGCGTTAGGCAAGAACAAGTCTTGGGTACCAAACTACTGTTAGGTGCCATTGAGTCCATTTCTAATTCAGACTACTCCGATGTGACAGAGAACTGTCCCGAAGGCTTTCCTAAGCTATCCCATTCTGGCTCATTTCCCCATGAAGCCAGGACGAGGTAGGTTAGAACCACCAACCTTTGGTTTAGCAGCTTAGTGCTTAACTTTTGTGCCACCAAGGTACATCTGGGTACTTGATAAATTATGGAAAAATTATTCAGAGCCAGCAGGGTTTTTTTCTCCCAAGCAAATCAATGAGATTATAATAGTAGTATGGTGCTATGATAAAGGTAGTAAGGTCTTCAAATAAGTGTGAATCTGTAAATAATCCTCCTAGATTCCGCAAGCTTAGTCGAAGTGCTGACCTGATCAAAGCCATGCTAAAATGTGCTGTCTCTCCAGCAGTCAGAATTGACTCAATGGCAATGAGTTGGTCATTTCCTCCACTAGAATGCCTTCCCACATTTCCCACTTAAAGTTATCTTTGCTAGATCCAGCCCTTCACTTAAAAACATTTAAGCCATGTGTAGTTTCAGAGCAATTCGCAGGAGTGCATAGTTCCCAGGGTCCAAAATTAAAATGCACTGAAGGACCATTAATATGTATATAATGTTAATCCTGTTGTAGCTGTTAGCTATCACTGAGATGTCCTAACTCACAAATCACAGAAGGAAACCCTGCCCATTTCTGCACCATCTCCCTGGTCCTTTGCCTATGGGATATTAATGATCCACAGGATTTTTGCTGATTGATTATCAGAGAGAGATGACCAAGTCTTTCTCTCTAGTCTACCTTGATGTGGATGCTCCACTGAAACTTTCTCAGCATTCTATTATTATGTAAGCCTCCAATAACAGATGGATGCTAGCTGCACATGCAGTGTACTGACAGGAATCTAACACAAATATTCTATTTGGAAGACAAAAATTCTACCATCAAGTAACAACTTGCTTTAACAACTGATTCTACAATTTTACCCCTTCCTTGCTTCAACTCGAAAAGTACCAGTCTTACTGGTACCTACATTAACTGCTATTAGGTATGAAACATAGGAAGCATTAACCACTATTAGTTTACTCTGAAACTTAATTGCTTTAAATGACAATATGAAAATAAAAGACTCAAATTTTTTTTGTTAAAAAGGAGATACAACTCTTGATAACCTCTCTGTGGATCTATCCATTACACTACCAATAAGATCTTACCAATTCTCTAGTGGTCTTTTTTTTCTAAAATGTGTTTCTTAAAATCATACTAAACCTAGTTTCTTTTGCAGGTAAATTTCAAATTGGCTCACCCACTCAATTTCTAGTTAGTAAGCCATGCCAAATTTCTTTTATTTTCCTTTTCCTCCAACAGTTTCTTTTTTTTGGGGGGGGAGGCATCACTGCCCTCTGGTGGTGGGAGTAGTCCTCCAACAGTTTTATTGACATATAATTCACATCCAATAGTTCAATCACATCAAGAAGAGTTGTACAAACACCACAATCAATTTTAGAACACTGTCTTCATTCTTGCCCTCATGTATGCCCATTTCTTGAGTGCCCCTTTCCCTCCTTAATATCATTCTGGGTGATTAAATACGCAATATATAAAATCATGATACAAGAATGTTTGAAAGTGATGCATGTTTGATTTTAGTAGTATACATATGTTCAAATATGTATAAAGTTTTTGAATGTGAGAGTCTCTGCTTTTAAAAACTGCCTGTAATTCTTAGCATTCAAATTATTAAACACTCCTTGAATGAAATAATTTTGCACTGCAAAATGTTTTAGGATGAACTTTGTTACAGTCTTAACCCCAATAAAGTTCATCAGCTTACTTAAAAAAATATATCATTCTGGGAATGAGCAGCAGTGGCATAGTGGTTGTGCGCGGGCCTGCAGCCCACTGGGATGGAGGTTCAATTCCAGCAGCGGCTCCACAGGAGGAAAGGCTGGGCCTCCTACTCCCACCACCAGAGGGCAGTGATGTCCCCCCAAAATATATCATTCTTAATTCTAAAAGAAATCTATCCTATGAGAACAGTATTTACTTTACTATTTTGTCAAAAAAGCTTTCATCAGTTGAAAAAGAACATGTTTTTAAAAATTCTTAGAACACCATCATCACTCATTAAAATGTTATTCCTTTTCTGTTTTTGCAACCTAAAGCAATAAAAAAACTATGTTTATTAGAATGGAGAGGAAGGTCTTAAGAGAAAGATGTTTAAATTGTCAATGCCAAGTACAAAAGTAGAATGTTACAGTCAGAAAAATCAGCAAGTTCAAAGGCCCCAAGGCTGAAAAATGTTTAGAATGTTCAAATGAATAGGAGGGAATACGGAGGTGTCAGAATAAATAAGTCATAGGATGAAATTTTTTTTAAAATAGTAAAGTAAGGCATTATGAATCCTAAGATTTAGGATTTTAAGCAAAACAGGAAGGGTTTAAGTGAAGAATTACATGATCTGATTTATGCTTCAGAAGTATCACTTTAATTTCTATAAAAGAATAAGTTATAGGAGGTAAAAAGAGAAATACAGAGACTAGTACAGTAGCTCAGTCAAGAGTTATTGAGGGTTTGGACTAGGGGTAATAGGAAAGATGGAGGCAAGGGTACCAATTCAAAATATATTTGGAAGGGGACACAAACTGACGAATGATTCAGATGTGGAATAGGAGGGGGAAAGAACAATCAAGAATGATAGTTTAGGCTCAAGCAACTGGACAGTAAAGGTGTAGCTCAAAGAAAAGACGAATCTGTATAAAAAACAAATGTAAGGTTAGAAAAAGTTCAACAGACACAGAAGGTATCCATTTGGGTAGACAAGTTTGGAAACTTAGGAAGTTCAGTGTTGAATATAGAAATTTGGGAATATACAACAAGGATAGCATTTAAAGCCAGGAATGACTTAAAAAATAAGTGGTTAACGGGCTGAGCCCCGGTGGTGTAGTGGTTGTGCGTGGGACTGCAGCCCACTGGGATGGAGGTTCAATTCCAGTTCCACAGGTGCAAAGGCTGGGCCTCCTACTCCCACCACCAGAGGGCAGCGATGCCTAAAAAACTAAAAAATAAATAAATAAATAAATGGTTAAAATGGGAGGGGCCTTCAAATGGAGCAAACAAATAAACCTCTAATGGATTTTAAGCCCTCAAGTCTATTCAACCAGTAAAGCACACCAAGGAGATACTGTATGCAGTGTTGGTGGTGTAGAGGTTACAAGGTGGACTGCGATCTGCACTGTCAGTAGTTCAAAACCATCAGCACCTCTGAAGGACAGAGACTGGGCTTTCTACTCTTATAAACAGTTACAGTCTCAGAAATCTATCAGGCATCGTTATGAGTCAGCACTGACTCAATGGCAGTGAGAGGAGATATTGTGGATTTGGTTCCAAAACACCACAATAAAATAAGTATCATAATAAAGACATGGATATTTTGTTTTCCCCCTGCATATAAAAGCAATGCCAACAATACACTGTAGTCTAGTAAGTGTATAAAACCATAGTGAAAGTTTAAAATACTGTGAGAAATAAAAGTATTTAATTTTTGTTTTGTTTTGTTTTTTGGGCATCACTGCCCTCTGGTGGTGGGAGTAGGAGGCCCAGCCGTTGCTCCGTGGAGCTGGAATTGAACCTCCATCCCAGTGGGCCGCAGTCCCGCACACAACCACTACGCCACCGGGGCTGAGCCCCCAAAGTATTTAATTTAAAAAAAAAAAAGAAGGAAATACTGTGAGAATGATCAAAATGTGACACAAAAGCAAGAAATGGTTAGATGCTATTAGAAAAATGGCACCAACAATTTGCTTGACACAGGACTGCCACAAACCTTCAATTTATTATTTTTTTTAAACGTAGTATCTGGGAAGTATAGTCAAGTGAAACACAATAAAATGAGCTATGCCTGTACAGTCACTTCTATATAAGGTAGTGTATATAAGATATACAGGCCTGTATCTTAAATGGTAGTTGCCCAAGTAATTGCAGAAATGAGAGGCATACATAAAATTGATAATCCAAAATTTAACTGAATCCTTTCCACACCCCACCTCCAACCATCTGTTGGGGGCATAGAGAAGGGGAAATAGTGTTAAAGCTGCACTCTACTAGGGTCTGATTTCTTGTACCTCTGAGGCACTGGAGACTAAAAGTAGTACAGTCCTAGCCTAGAACAATGGATCTGCTCCTGTGAAGTCCAGATAGGCAATGTAGTGGGAAGTTCCTAGACTCTAAAGCAGTGTTGTTGCAGCTAGTGGTGAAGAATCAGTAAAAAAATCTCTTTGAATTCTCAAAATGCAGTCCTTCCAAAGCTCTCCATTTCTTTCATCTGTCTTATAAGCTACTATTTTTTTTTTTTTAGAACAATGAAGATGACATATACTACAATACAAGAAGTAAAAAAACCTGCTGTAAGCTTTGGTGTGACAAATAAGGTCCTCAAGCTTATCACAAGTAGCATTTAATTACACCTAAAACACCCAGCTGCATATACACAAAATAATTTCATCTCTTCAATTATATAAACTCTAAATTTTAGAGTGCCACCACCTCTCAAAAACATTTCATGAATCCTGCCAGCAGGTGGCTCCAGAGACACTGAAAATCACTTAGTAGCAAATACTCAGACCTGAAGGTGAGCCCTGTTGTTCTACATCCAACTAAGCAGTTATAGTTCAAATTCAACTCTACCTTTGACTAATTATATAAGCCTAAGAGGAAAAAGCTTTTCTTGCTCAGCTGATTTTCTTTTATGAACTAAGAAAATATTTGCCTGATAGATCACATATGCAAGGTGGATCAGAGTAGGAGAGCTGCTTAGTGAACTCTATGGTTAAACACAAATGTACCTAGGAGTTGACTCAATGACAACTAACAACAGAATATTAGTGGGAGAATGAAAATAAGGAACCAAATATCTATTTCAGTACTCTTAGTCAACAAACATTCTTATATTTACTCTGTGTCAGCAAGTGCTAGCAGCACCCACTCCAAAATAATTAACCTCTAACTTACTCATGTCACATTTACTAATTTGTCTACCTCATCAAAAATATACAACATAAACCCATCAAGCACCAAGGATGGCACTCCTGGCTCAGAGCAGTAAAGGCACAGAGAGGGCTGTTGGGCTGGCCCCACCACAAGACATGCTATCCCCGCCCCTCACTGACCCACAGTGCAGCAGGGGACAGCACTGGAGACAAAGTGCAGGAATTGTGCCCCATCTGACCCACACACACCAAAGTGAAACACCAAGGGAGTGCAACAGAGAAGCAAGGGGTGCAAACCCACAAAGATCCTGAGGAATACCAAAAAAGGAGACTTCCAAAAAGGAGGGCAGGACTTGGCCCTTCATGAGACTGGCTCAGAAAACATACATACAGGGCAGCAGACAGACCTGGAACTATTTATAGGTCCTTTCTTCTTCTTTTTTTTTTTCTTCATGTCTATCTATATAAGATAAGATAAAACAATCCAAAGGAGAAAACTAAAGTGCCAATGGTTGTTTGGGCACAGGGAAGAGAGAGAGGTAGGGAAAAAGGAGGGGTAAGCCAACAAACCCAGAGACAAGGGAACAAAACATCTAGAATTGTGAGGAAGTTGTTGAAAGCCTGGTGGGGTTTGCTCAAATGCAATGTAGCCGAAAGGATTACTGAGAGCTGAATGAAGGTCACACATGATAGTGGGACAGGAGGAAAGTAAAAGGAAATAGAGGAAAGAACTAAGAGGCAAAGACCAATGATAGACGCATAAATATAGGCATGTATATATGTAAATATATTAATATGGAATGATAGGGATATAGGTCAATGTATGTATATTTATATTTTTAGTATCAAAGTAGCAGATGGACATTGAGTCTCTATTCAAGTACTCCCTCAAAGCAAGAACACTTTATTCTAAAAATCTGGCATTCTGTGATGCTCACCTTACCAACCCAATCACTGAAGTCAAAATGGGTACATAAGCAAATGTGGTGAAGAAATATGATGGTGCCTGGCTATTAGCTATATTAGATGCTATATGTAGCATCTGAGGTGTTAAAAGCTTGAAGTTAAACAAGCAGTCATCTAGTAGGGAAGAAATGAAACCCACATGGAAGAAGCACACCAGCCTGTGTGATCATGAGGTGTTGACAGGATCCGGAATCAGAAGACCCAAAGTCCATTCTGTAGACAATTGGACATCTCCTCACAGAAGGGTCACAAAGAAGGAAGGAGCCAGCCAGGGTGCAGTGTAGCATTAGGTAAACACAAAATTCCTCTAGTTCTTTAAGGCTACTCACCCCCCAACTATCATGTCCCAAGTTCTACCTTACATATCTGGCGAGACCGATGGGAGCATGCATACTGGTACAGATAAGAACTCTCAGAATCCAGAACAGATAAACTTCTCAGGAACAATAATGAGTAGTGATACCATGAGGGTAGAGGACAGGTGGGAGGAAAAGAGGGAGCAAGGGGGAACTGATAGCAATGATTGACGTATAACACCCCCTTCCCAGAAGGGCAAACAACAGAAACATGGGTGGAGGGAGACAGTGGGTGAACAGTATAAGATATGAAAATAGGGGCTGAGCCCGGTGTCCTAAGTGGTTGAGTGTGGGACTGTGGCCATGGGCTTGGCGGTTCAAATCCAGCGGCGGTTCTCAGGAGCAGCACTGGGTAGCCCCCATGATCACCAGAGGCAGTGATGCCCCCTCTCAAAAAAAAAACCCAAAAACAATCAAACAAAAAAAGGTATGAAAATAATTTATTGAGGGGTCACGAGGGTGGGAGGAGAAGGGAGGGAGCGAAAAAAGAGGAACTGATATCAAGGGCTCAAGTATAAAGAAAATGTTTTGAAATTATAATGGCAACATATTTCCAAATGTGCTTAATACAACTGAAATATGGGTTAGAAGAGCTGTATGAGTCCCCAATAAAATGATTTATTAAAAAACACACATAACTATGTAAAAACTCTTGGTACTGGTTTCTAATTGTAATGAGAAATACTTGATGATAACATTATTAAATGTTTAATAAATTAAACATTATTAAATGTTAAGGAATATCATGCTTCTAGTGTCTAATATGAAGAACAGTAGTTTGTCTTTTCTTAATTAAAAATAATAATAATAAAGTCAATGCAAGTAAATGCAAGAGTTAAGAAACTTGTGGGAAAAAATGCAATGAACTTTTCATTCTCTACATTGTTCTACAAAATTTTTGAAGTTCCCTTATACATCTCACTTTCTTTTTATGTCCTGTTTTTACTTATGTGACCAGTTCAGGAAGTGAGAGTTAGGTACCAAAGGCAAAGAAGGGAATAAAAGAAATAAGATTTATTAGACTAAAATAACGTGATTACAAACAGCTAAACTCTAGCTCAACTTTTCTGTATAATGGAGATTTTCTTACCCTTCAACAAAGATGTATGTTTGCCCTTGTTGTATACTGTCCCCACCCATTGCCATGGAGTCCATTCCAACTCATGGTGAACCTATCTGTTGCGGCGTAGAACTGTACTTGATATATTCAGGACTGTGACCTTTCTGAAGCAGGTGTCGGAAGCACTGCTTCTGAGTGGTGCCTTTGGGTGGGTTCAAATGGTCAACCCTTTGGTTAATAATCAGGAATGTAAGCATTTGTGGCACCCGAGGACTTTGTTGCACAGTCATTTATTATATTGAATTTATTACCGCTGTAACTATCAAAAAATAGTCATGTGCCTTATTAGGATTATCAGTAAAAATGCTATAATTCACAAAGCCCTAATAATGGCATTACAAATCCCCTCTGCTACTTACCCACTCTATGACTTTAGCATGACAGTAATTCAGAAGTCCCTGTTTTTTATTGTTGTTGTTTTTTGGGGTTTTGTTTTTTTTTTTGGACATCACTTCCCTCTTTGTTTTTTTTTTTTTTTTTGTGGGCATCACTGCCCTGGTGGTGGTCGTGGGAGCCAACCAGCGCTGCTCCTGAGAGCCGCCGCTGGATTTGAACCATCAAGCTCATGGGCCGCAGTCCCGCACCCAACCACTTACGCCACCGGGGCTCAGCCCCCATCACTTCCCTCTTATGAGCATGACAGTAATAATCTCATAGCTTATCCTTGTCTTTTTGACTCAGAACATGATAGATTTTTTTTTTCCACATCACTGCCCTGGTGAGAGTAGGAAGCCCAGCCTTGCTCCTGGAGAGCTGCTGCTAGATTTGAACCATCAACCCTGTGGGCCGCAGTCCTGCACACAACCACTGCGCCACCAGGACTCAGCCATAATAGATTCTTATGATTTTATTTTTATAGTTTTCATAATTAGCCTAGGCTATATATTCGTTTCTTCTCTGAAGTCCAAGAACCTTGTTATCTAGTCTAGATTTGTCCTGGCAAAGGATAATATTTTAGATATTTAGTTAAGTAAACCACATTGTCAATGTAAATTTCACTGTTTTTTTTTTTTTTTTTTTTAAGGCATCACTGCCCTCAGGTGGTGGGAGTAGGAGGCCCAGCCTTTGCTCCTGGGAGCCGGAATTGAACCTCCATCCCAGTGGGCCGCAGTCCCGCGCACAACCACTACGCCACCGGGGCTCAGCCCTTTATCTTTTGTTTTTGTTTTTGTTTTTAACCTTTTTAATGTGGTTACTAAATTTTTGTTTTAATTACCTAGTTAGCTGGTATTACAAATCTATTAAGGAGCATAGGATTACAAGTTGGGCTGCAGGGTCAATAGGTCAAAACTACCAAGTACTCTAAGGGAGAAAGAAGAGATTTTCCGTAACCTCTAAAGAGTTAAAATCGACAAGGGCACTGAACCCTATGGCAGTGAGTTTTCATTTTTTTCTGTATGTTTCCATTGGACAGTTAATCTAGAGTTCTAACTGTCCAATTGATTGGAATTTCATTAAAGACTAGGGATAAAAAATTATTCTAGCAAAGCATTATCCACAATCAATTCCTATAAACAATGATCCAGACTATGCTTCATCTTAGATTGTAAATCTTGTCTCACAAAATTAAACTTAGGGAGAAGTCTACTACTAGTATGACTAACTATATGCCCCCAAATATGGATGAAAAGGGCCAATTCTTTGAAAAACACAGCTACCAAATCTTACAAATATATACGAAAAGATCATCTGAATAAGCCTTTATTAAGAAACTGAATTAATGACAACATTCCAAACTAGGATTTTTAGGATAAACTATTCTGTGTGATACTGTAAGTTGACACATGATATCATCCTTTTGTCAAATGGCACAGAAATTTATTACAGCAACTGGGAAGCTTCATGCAAACTATATACTCTAGACTAATGATAATTTATCAATCCTGTGTCATTTCTTAAATATGCCACTCCTGGCTCTACATTTGGCTGCTAACTGCAAGGTCAGCAGTTTAAAAGCACCACTCCTTCCTTGGGAGAAAAGAAAGGTGAGGTTTACTATTTCCATAAATAGCTACAGCCTTGAAAACCCACACGGCAGTCCTACTCGGTCCTATAAAGTTGCTGTAAGTCAAACTGAGTTTCGGCAGCAAGTTTTTTGGTTTTATGTAAGCTGGTAATACTAATGGAGACAGTAAGGGAAAGTGTGAGGAAAAACAAGAATTTTCTGCACTATGCTCAATTTTTTTTTTTTTTTTTTGGTGGGCATCACTGCCTCTGGTGATCGTGGGCGCTACCCAGTGCCACTCCTGAGAGCCGCCGCTGGATTTGAACCACCAAGCCCGCAGACTGCAATCCCGCACTCAACCATTTACGCCGCCGGGGCTCAGCCCCTCAATTTTAATGTTAATCTGAAACTAAAAAGTCAAGCCTACTAATAATCTTTAAAAAAAGAAGTCTACTTCTAGAAGTAACCTACATTTATCATGTGCACTTAATCAGATGCTTTAGCTTCCTGATAAGAAATGTGGTCTCCTGATCATTATAGTGACAATCATCTTGTTAATCAAAATGTTCAAAATGTTACTTATGGGGCTGAGCCCCGGTAGCGTAGTGGTTGAGTGCGGGACTGCAGCCCACAGGCTTGGTGGTTCAAATCCAGTGGCGGCTCTCCAGGAGCAAGACGGGGTAGCTCCCACGACCACTAGAGGGCAGTGATGCCCCCCCCCAAACAAAACAAAACAAAAAACAACAACAAAATGTTATTAAAGCCCACGCTCAATTTTCCTTTAAAATATGTTTATTTTTGCATATTTTAAGGTACAAAGGATTATGCCAAATACTAATGAAAAAATCAGTCATTTGCTATGCTAACCTATGAGTTGAGATTGGTATTTTTCACATTTAAGAGCTATGCTGGCAAATTCTTTTTTTTTTTTTAATAGGCATCACTGCCCTCTGGTAGGAGTGGGAGGCCCAGCCTTGCTGCTGCTGGATTTGAACTGCCAAGCCAGTCGGCCGCAGTCCCGCACTCAACCACTATGCTACCAGGGCTCAGCCCTATGCTGGCAAATTCTTACTGCTAAGATTTAAGAATAGCTAGCACATAATTTTTAGCGTATCTTAGAAAGTCCCTAGTATAAGCAGTTGGCTACAACTGTTTCTATTCACCAACATCTAGTTATATTAAATCTTTGCTAATGTTACATAATATCAAAGTTACATAGTTAAAATGTTATTTCTAAATATGACAGCTTCCTTTATATGATTGTGGAATGCTTCCAATTGCTTAACAAGTTTAACTAATGAAACAAAATGTTATTCTTACTAAAGTAAATTCTGGCTGAGCCTCGGTGGTGTAAGTGGTTGAGTGTGGGACTGCAGCCCACGGGCTTGGTGGTTCAAATCCAGCAGCTGCTCTCCAGGAGCAAGACTGGGTAGCTCCCACGAGCACCAGAGGGCAGTGATGCCAAACAAAAAACAAAACAAAACAAAAAAACTAAAGTAGATACTGAGTATTTTTCTGCCTGGTGGAGAATCTCATTAAACACAATACACCAGGGGCTGAGCCCCGGTGGTGTAGTGGTTGTGCGCAGGACTGTGGCTCACTGGGACAGAGGTTCAATTCCAGCAGAGGGGCTGGGCCTCCTACTCCCAGAACTGGAGAGCAGTGATGCCAAAAAAAAAAAAAAATACACCATATAGTGAACCAGAGAACAAATCTTTCCCCCAACCCCAAATAAATCCTTCCATTCTTTAATTTCCAGCACTGTCACTTGAACCTTGTAATTTCCAATTACAAACAGTAAGCAAACTATCTTTACAGAAATAACTTAGTGTTCAGTGGCTGATGATTCAAAAACAAAAATTATATTTATTCAGATAATCACCAGAAACAAAGTCGACAACAAAGTGTAAGAACTTTTCATTGAGTCGGTATGAAATAGCCCCCATAACAGTAAAAGTTATCACAGCAACTACCCCTAGAAAAAGTGTTCTCCTGTTTAAATAGCCTGAATTAAATTTTTCTACTAACTCTTAAAAAAAAAAATCAAATCCCATTTTTAAATGAGGCTTAAATCTTTAATAAGTTAGTAAAGATTAAAATTTGAAACCAAATTACTTTTCTAGGATAAACATGACAACTCCACTGAGCAATGCCTGTAGCTATTACAATTAAAAACAATAATATTCAGCCTGACATGATCAAACTATAGACTGATATATGTATTAACTCCCAATTACAAATAAAATAAATAAAACCTATTATATCTTGATATATGATACCAACAATTAGCAAATGCAAAAACAAAAATAGTTTTAAAAGATAAGGCATTTTGTCTAAAAACAGTTATTTCTAAAAGTAATTTTGATTAAGAAATCTAAAGTTTCTGGTATTTTTATCTAGAGAATAAGTTTAAAACATGGAATAGTAGCACAAATTAAGTTAGTGGGTTATGCTAAAATTGTATAAGATCCTTTTTATTTTTCCTATCCAAAATACTTTTCAACATGAAGACTTACTCTGAGCCGGCAGCCATTTCCAAGTATGACGTTTCTGCTGTATCAACCCCCAATGGGATGACTATGCTCATGACGTTCGCCTCTGGTAAATTCGATTACTATGGAGTCCTATGCATTGGTATCCAAAACACTGGGGCATGCCAGCCACAGTGCTCATTGCAAACATCTAAGTGCATCCACAAACCCTGTTTTAAAAAAAAGGGAGCAAAGCAGTTAAGAAATATCTTCAGAGTTCTAGCAAAAGCAACACTGTATGTACCAACAAGAAAGAACACACTCTTTATTAAAATCTCAATATAATTTAGAATTTCTTCAATTTATTATTTTAAGTATTATATTATGTGATTCAAAGAAAAGAAAAGTTTCTAAGTTTCTAAATCATAATCTTCTTTAGGCAATCAATTTAAGATGCCAAATGAAGGACTAAGTAGCCATATTGTTTAGTGAGTATCCAACAAATTATTATTCCTTTTGAAAAATAAAATGGAATGTTTTAATATACTAGTATTCAAAAATAAGTCTTCTTGATTCAGTGAGTAATTTGCAATTTAACAATACACTACCTAAGAAATGTTGAACACTTACTATAGACTAAGCATGTCCTAATCTTTTTACATACATGCTCTATTTAATCCTCATAACTCTAAGGTAGATATCTCCATTTACATCAAAGAGCACAAAACCAAGACAGGTGAAATTACATAACATACTTTTCTCAACTTAAAGAGATGAAACCGGAATTCAAACCAAATTCATGTCTACTATATACATATACGTATCTGTATGTAAGCATATAGATATATGTGTATGCATGTGGATATATGCATGCACATATAACTATAGATGATGAAAAATATTTGTAATAAAGTCAATTAACTTACAATGGCTAACATTTTTCTTAACTACATTAATGTAAAGAAGTCCTCTAGTTCATTCCCTAATGATTAAGGAGCCCTGATGATGCTTTCAAGTAAGCATTAGATTACTACTAACCTCAAGATCAGCCACTCAAACTCAAAAGTTGCTGCTTCTGTGGAAAGAGATGAGGCATCGACTCCCCAAAAGATTTGTAGCCTGAAAAGCCTATATAAAGTCACTATGAATCAGAATCAACTTGGTGGCAGTGGGTTTTTTGAGCTGGGATTAAGGACAAGTAACTAGTAAACTAATAGACCTTAAGTTTTGGGGGGTTTTTTGGATAAATTTACCACAGAAACCAAAAAATAATTCGGCTCCAACATAAACTTTTCTAATTTAAACTCACTGCTTTTGTTATTGCTTGTAGTTGCAACCAAGTCAATTCTGATTCATGGTGAACCCATGTATACTGAATAGAAATGCATCACTTTCAAGGCTGTGACCTTTCATCTGCCTATCACCAGATCTGTCTTCTGAGGCACCACAGGGGGGCTTAGGGCTAGTAGTTGAGCATTTATGGACTCAACACCCAGGGATTCCAAACTCACTACATAACACTTGCAACAAGTATTTGTTATAAAGCATTAATTTGAAGTCTTCTCATAGATGATAAAAGAACTCTGAAGAAAACAGATGTAATCTTATAAAACTGCCCATGCCACTGTAATGATTTACGTAAAATACTTAAATAGCAGTATTTTTTATTAATAAGTTTGAGTTTTTTAGATTGCTTTTACATATTTCATAAATGACAGACTATGAAGTAATACCTTAAAGGGAAAAAATACGAAAATAGGGCAAAAAGATAATGATAGAAGTTTGAAAACTAAAAGAAAACTTGCCTTACTTTTAAGCCACGTGTAACTAGAGAGCAAGTTACTAAATTACAAATTGTTATAATAAAAATACACAGTAGAAGCAATTGCACCTAAGGTTTAAAGTATAGGCTTTGGATCCTGCCTCTACCACTTAACGAGATATGTAAGTTATGCAGCTATTTTAGCTTCTTTAAGCATCTGTTTCATTGTTTAAACAAAGGGGATTTTATCTTCATAGGACATCTAAGAAAAAAATAATGAATATAAAACTTATCAGGAGTTGTTCTTACTTCATATCACACACGCGCAGCACACGCACAGCACACGCACGCGCACACACGCGCGGACAGAGTAGCTCTAGCTCTCAATTAAAGAGAATCACTCAGTAGCTTTTAAAAATAAATTAATTATGCTTCTCTATTTGCCATGCTTTCACACTGCTCCACTAAATTAAAATGCTGTCCCAAAGACAATTACAGAAGGGAAAGATATAGGAAAAGCTGCCCTATCTTCTGTTCTACAACTGTGCCCACATTAGAATTACAGACTTATTAACTTATTGACTTGTATAAAGCTATAAAATTTCCAAAAGACAAGATGCAAGCAATTACCAACAACTACATGTTTGTTCTATTAAATGTTATGTCATCCTGTACTTCCTTAAAATGCTAAAGACTTGGACCTAACAACACGTAATAATTGCAGTAATTTTTTTTTAAAGATTCTCTTCCTTTTTGGTAGCATATAAACAGAAGGATTTTTTTTAACTCAACTTTTCTTTGTTAAGATTATAACAAGTTTTATATCTTCAGTATATGTTCTTAGATATTTATTGCATATTAATTTACTAGAAGTAGAAACTAAAAGACGGAAATCATATTCTTCTAGGTAGATGGAATTATATTTCAAATCTAAAAGAATATGTGGGGCTGAGCCCCGGTGGCATAGTGGTTGTGCACAGGACTGCGGCCCACTGGGATGGAGGTTTGATTCCAGCTCCACGGAGCAAAGGCTGGGCCTCCTACTCCCACCACATGAGGGCAGTGATGCCCCCCCCCCAAAAAAAAAAGATCTATTAAAAAAGAAAAAAAGAATATGTGTGGGCATGAATTTAATATTGTACCCTTCCCATACTAATGCACAACCATCAACAAACACTGAACTGTTTCTAAGTATCAGTGAAGGGTTTGCCTTATCTAGAATAATGGCTTGTATTTGTATGATTACAATCCAAACGATGCACAGTGCAGTCTACAAATGTCCAGTGAATGAATTAGGGCACCTGGAATGAAACTGTAGGCCTGGTTTCATTAGTCGAAGAAGTGTTAACCTACACAATTGAGTGCTTTAAAAACAATTAGTGGCCTCTTCTCTACAAATGCAGGTCTCTGAAAGAAGAGTCTATCACCATGGTAAAGATACATCATCACATATGAAGCAGAACTAGACTCCAAATTTGATTCAACAGGGAAGAGCCCAGTTATTTACGCACAAGAGCACAGCTAACAAAAGACCCTATCTACTTAGACCATAAAATGGCAAATATTTCACTACAATCATTAGTACCCAAAAGCTCTACAGCTAAAAAAACCCTGTTTACAATTCCAGTTAATATTAAACAAACAAACAAAAAAATCCATATGACCTAATCATTGTAGCTTTAAAAGAACAGGGGAAGAGAAGTTGCTACAGTAAACAGAACAACTGAACTTTTAACACAGGCATATATAAAGAAAAATAGATCAATTCAACATAATCCAACAATTACTACAAAAAGCTTCCATGTGAATCTCAAAACTAATCATCCAGTAGGCAAGTAAAATACATACAAAATACATTGAGAATAAATGTCAGCCATTAAAGATATAATATAAAAGGAAATACCATGAGATGTCTGGTAAATCTGAGGTCCAAGAAAGAATAAATGTCTTCACAAAACCTGCTATCCAGAATAGACCTAGAAACCAAGTGAACATAGGAGTATTGAGCTATTTTCAAGTGACATAAAATTATAGGTACTTCTGACCAACATGACACCTAAAGCCAAAGGTGCTCCCACCAAGAAAGAATCCAATTCTTACAAAGATATATTTATTTCTCACATAATTACAAAAATGTAAACACGTGAAAGAAACAGGCAAAACTAAATATCAAATTAATGGGTGGGGGGAACCTGGGAAATGTAGTATGAAATACAAATATGGTAAACAACAATATCATATGCAAATCTAAAAATCAAACCAAAAATAAAATCCTAATGTAGGAAAATGAGATAGAAAAAGCAGTTAAAGTAGTAAAGAGTTTATCAGGAAAAAAGGAGCCTGCTGTTAAAAAGTAAAGATAACAGGCTGAGCCCTGGTGGCGTAGTGGTTGTGGTAGTGGGACTGTGGCCCACTGGGGTGGAGGTTCAAATCCAGCAGCAAGGCTACTCCCACCACCAGAGGGCAATGATGCCCCGAAATCCAAAAACCAAAAAAAAAAAAAAAGTAAAGATAACGAAGAACTGGGAAGATGAAATATGGTCTCCAAAAGGCAAAAAAGTTAAAACCATTAAGAAGAAAATTTTTTTCTGAAGCTACAAATAAATGGGCCTAATCAATCTCTTTGAGGGAAGGGCCATTACTTTTATCTTTCTGTCCTTTATAAGAGCCTTACACAGTGCTCAGCAACTACTTAGAATTAATGACTATAAATTGAATGGTGTTTTACTTAAAGACTAAACAAGTTAAATTTTGGCTTAATTACTAATGGAAATAAAATAACATGAAATTGGAGGACACCCTGCACCCAAGATTTCCATATAAATTGTAATTTAAACCATCCTCATAACACAATTAAGACTTTACTTCGAAGAAGTTGACTAAGATATAACAAGAAACTGCTTGATCAAGATATAGTCTAAGTTCTTGCTGGGTGCCACTGAGCTGATTCCTAGCCAAAGAGGTCCCAGTTGGCAGACTAGAGCTGCACTATTGGGCTTCCAAGGCTATAATCTTCTTAGAAGCAATCAGTCAGGTCTTTTTCCAGCAAAGCTACCATTTCATTGCTCTGGACTCAACTGTAAATGGAGGTCGGTCTGGTTGATGATCTTATAATCATTAATCTATTAACGGATTACTCATGGTAATCAAAATAATAAATATCAGACTCTTAAAAACTAAAATGAACTGCAGCCCAAAGGGTTGATGGTTCAAATCCAGCAGCAGCTCTCCAGGAGTAAGGCTGGGCTTCCTACTCCCACCTGGGCAGTGATGCCACAAAAAAAAAAACTAAAATTAAAAATTGACAGCCTAAACTTATGTATTTCTCCAATAAGGTAAACACTAACATCAGATAGTGTTCCATGAACATTAAATCCTGATTGATACTCAAACCTCTCTACCCATCCATTATAATGACAGCAAATACTTACTCGGTGCTTTCACTGTTTAATCCTCACTGGTCTATAAAACCTACTGCCACTGAGTCAATCCCAACTCATAAGGGCCTTATAGGCAGAGTACAAAGGTTTCCAATACTATAATCTTTATATGAGCAGGTTAGTGAAATTGAACTAATGAGCTTGCCATTGGTAGCTAATCAATCAATAATCAATCAATTATGCCACCAGGACTCTTTAATAAGTCTATAAAACTCACTGAGTAAATTCCAACTCATAGCAACACTATATAGATTTTCTGAGGTTGTAACTCTTTAAAGAAGCACATTGCTTCATCTGTCTTCTGTGGAGCAGCTGGTGGGCTTGAACTGCTAATCCAACATTAATCCAGTGCCAGGGCTCTTTAATAAATGTGTAAGAAAGTTACAATTATGAGCTGAGCCCTGGTGGCTTAAGTGGTTGAGTGCGGGACTGTGGCCTACGGGCTTGGTGGTTCAAATCCAGTGGCGGCTCTCAGGAGCAGTGCTAGGTAGCTCCCACAACCACCAGAGGGCAGTGATGCCCCCCCCCCCAAATAAAAATAAAGTTATAATCAGTACCTCCATCTTACAGATGAGGCAGAGGACTTAAACTTGTCCATAGTTCCAGAGTTGCAAATTTCAGTCAGGATATGAACTCTAACAATTTGTCTACACATTAATGGTAAAATATGTAAATCTAGAGTTTATAGCTAAAGAAAAAATGAGAACAGTCTCTCAAAATGGGACATTTTTTGATTCAATAAAAGTTTTTAAATGCTTCATTGTAACATAGCACAAAACCAGGCAAGTGTTACATACTGAATCCAGTATCAAAGCAGCAATGCTACAGCAGTCATACACTGCCACTTAGTAGTAACTATGAAAACTGCTTATTCTCTAGGAGCATTTTCTTATCTGAAAATGGGAGTACTCAGAATAGATTTTTTTTTTTTTTGTGGGCATCACTGCTCTCCAGCAGTGGGAGTAGGAGGCCCAGCCCCACTGCTGGAATTGAACCTCCGTCCCAGTGGGTCACAGTCCCGTGCACAACCACTACACCACCGGGGCTCAGCCCTTAGATTTCTTAATTACTTCAAGTGTGTGTGTGGCACTTAGAAAGTGTTAGCTATGACTGATTATAGTAAAATTCTTGGTAATTTAGTACTAAGGGAAAGTTGTTAAAAGATGAATATTAGAGAACAACACATTTGTAAATGTCAAGTGATTAAGAGTTTCTGATTTATACCAGTGTCTATTTTCTGTTAGTAAAGGAGAATGGGAGCTTTTGTATTTTCTGCAAGTTCAGAGAAAGTTAGAATTTCACTTAAAAATTCAATGGCCAACTTCCTTTATTACACACATCAAAAATCTTAGAAGAGTTTCAATTAATTTATTTTGCTAAAATTCTGTGTACAGAATAAAAGTAAAATAAATAAACCACCTGTACCCTGAAAAGTTCATGAGTATCATAGTTTGCATGTGACTACTAACCTAAATGTTGACATGAACACACAGAGGAAAGCCTTGATAATCTATTTCTATAAAGGTTTCAACCAAAGAAAGGGGTGAGGGAGGAAGCAATGCTGTACTCTGTAACATAAGGGTTGCTATGCATTAGAATTAACTCAGTGGCAGTGGGTTTGGTTATGATTTTTATTTTTGGACCCTGAAATCCGTTTTATAAAAGTTGAACCCAAACAAAATGTTTTTTCTGATAAGGTCATTTGAAGAATAGGCTAACAACAATTTTCAAAATATCCCATTATCATCAAATCTCCCTTATTTAATCTGATAAGGTCATTAGAAGAATAGGCTAACAACAATTTTCAAAATATGACCCCATTGAGCATCAAATCACCCTTATTTAATCAAGAATGAATGATGTCCCCTAATCAGCATTTTTTTGAACTCTATCATGGTTTAACTTTCAACTTTATCTTATTAGAGGTTTGGGGCTTTTTAAAAAGAGATTTGATGAGTGATCCTAGTTAAGTATCTACAAGAACAAACTTTAAAAGTTTTAAAACCTGGGGCTGAGCCCCGGTGGCATAAGTGGTTGAGTGCGTGACTGCAGCCTCTGGGCTTGATGGTTCAAATCCAGCAGCGGCTCTCAGGAGCAGCGCTGGGTAGCTCCCACGACTACCAGAGGGCAGTGATGCCCAAAAAACAAAACAACAACAAAAAAGTTTTAAGACCTGTTAAAAAGTACATGCATATGGCTGAGCCCCGGTGGCATAGTGGTTGTATGCGGGACTGAGGCCCACTGGGATGGAGGTTCGATTCCTGCTCCCAGGAGCAAAGGCTGGGCCTCCTACTCCCACCACCTGAGGGCAGTGATGCCTTAAAAAAAAAAAAAGTACATGCATAAATTTACTGAATCAAATAAACACACAACATAAATTTGATATACCCACTGCCATCTAATCAATTCTAAATCATAACAATCCTAGTAGCACTTCTCATACTGTAAATCTTTACAGGAGCAAACAGCCTCCCCTTTTCTCCAAGGTATAGCCAGATGGTGGGTTTGAACTGCCAATTTTGTGGTCAGCAGTCCAATGCCCACAGAGCCAGAACAACTCCCTAAATGTGAAATAGTAATGTCAAAAATTCTCATTCTAAAAACAAAACAAAACAAAACAAAAAAAAAACCTCTCATTCTGTAGCTTGGCTGCGACAATGGATAAAAGCTGCATAGAACTAGATACACATAAATAAGTACAAACAAAACTGGAGAAATATAAAGATCAGTGGATTGTTTCAATACCATTATGCTGGTTGTGATATTTTGTACTACGATGTTGCAAAATGTTACCACACGAGGGGCAGAAGAATACATAGGCACTTTGCATTATTTCTTAAACTGCATGTGAGCTTACAATTAGGTAATTTTTAAAAATTAATTGTAGCTTTACAAACTTTAAAAAATCTTTGGAAGTGAAATTTTACACAGAAACTTAGGCATCTATCATGGCCCTAAGAAGAAAAGTAGTGGGCTGAGCTCCGGTGGCATAAGTGGTTGAGTGCGGGACTGTGGCCCATGGGCTTGGTGGTTCAAATCCAGCGGCAGCTCTCAGGTGGCTCCCATGACCACCAGAGGGCAGTGAGGCCCACAAAAAAAACACACACAGAAAGAAGAAAAGTAGTTTTAATCTCCTATGCTTTTCCAGTGACTGTTACTGTTAACCTGTAGTGCTCAGATAAGGAAGCCACAGCCAGATATAATAACACAACTGATAAGTAATGCCTGCCAGTGGGTAGAACAGGCATCTTGCCCCTTACACTTGTTTTGTCTGTGGTTAGAGGATGGTAGGGGGAATGCACCTCCCTACATAGCCTTCAAACAGTTATGTGGAAAGTCTAAGGTTTTCTGAAGAACAGCGTGAAAATCACTGGCAAATTTTTTTTCACTTGTATAATTCTAATTATCCAAAACATAGAAACAAACACTTTCAAAGAACAGTGAACACTTTCCAAAGAGTAGTCTTAAAATCCGTTTTAATTAAAACAGAAAAAAAAATTAACCACTGTGCCCCAACTCTGTAAACAGTTACCCATTATTCATTCAACATACATAGACTTTTTCAAAGCTTTAAATAAGTATTCTAGCAGTTAAGGACCAATACATCAAATTGTAGTATTGATGGGATTTGATGACCCACTGCCATCAAATCAATTCCAACTCATAGGGATCCAATAGGGGTGAGAAGAACTGGTCTAGAAACAGTGGTTCTCAACCTGTAGGTTGCGACCTCTTTGGGGATCAAATGACCCCAAACGTTCAAACGACCCTTCACAGGAGTTGCCCAATTCATAAAGGTAGCAAAATTACAGCTATGAAGAAACAACAAAAATAATTTTATGGTTGAGGGCACCAAAACATGAGAACTTGTATTAAAGGGTCGTGGTATAATAAAGGTTGAAAACCACTGAGAAGGTTTGTGAGGCTGTAACTAATTAGGAGAGCAGAAAGGCTCATCCTTCTTCCTCAGCACCACTGGTAGGTTTGAATAATTGACTTTGTGGTTAACTGCCCAAAGAAAAAACCCACTATGTCACCAGGACTCCTTAAACTAATGGCAGTAGACAACATTTTATGCTGTCATCCTTAATCTCAAGTAAAACAAGATCCTCACTTTACAGGGTTAAGTAAGTTGTCCTTTAACTCTATTCTGAATCCATTTTTTTTCACACAACAGAAATTAAGTTCTGTTCCCATCTCCACCAAATATGCATACCTCAATCTAATTAATAGGATTGATTTTCTTTTCTAGTCCAATCATCTACATTTTATCTGAGATCTGGGAAATTGGAATAATTTCTTTTTTAAGTAGTTTTTCTTCCTAGTCTAAATAGAGACAATGTGAACATGGGAGGGAAAAAAAAAGCCATTCCAGTATCTTTTCATTATATTTTCCATTAATTTTTTGAAGAGCTCATATACTTCAAGGAGTTAGTGTTATCATTTTTGTCTACTTAAAAAATAGCATATTTCACGAGGGGAAAAATGAGGAGCCAATATCAAGGGCTTAAATACAAAGAGAATGTTTTGAGAATGATAATGGCAACAAATGTACAAATGTGCTTTGCATACAATGGATGGATGTATGGGTTGTGATAAGAGTTGTATGAGCCCCCAGTAAAATTTTAATAAATACTATAGTTCACAGTAAGTTTAACTATGACATATTTCATGTAACCAAGTTCCATAGTAATCATTTAAATATGTAAAATTGATATAATATTCTTAATATTCTTTTCAATATTAACCTACTCATCATTCTTTTCAACTTTTCTAATGTCATTTTGTTTCCCTTTTATATTTTTTCACCCAATAAAGGTCTTCTTAAAATTTCAACATTTACCCATCACTGCTTCCTTGAAGCCTTCCCAACTTAGACATCTGTCACAAAACCAGCTTTGACATCTTTAGTAGATCAAATACGGGAGAACTTGCTGCTTAAAAAAAAACCAAAAACGCTTAGGGCTGAGTCCCGGTGGCACAGTGGTTGAGTGTGGGACTGCGGCCCATTGACTTGGCGGTTCAAATCCAGCAGCAGCTCTCCAGGAGGAAGGCTGGGTAGCTCCCACGACCACCAGAGGGCAGTGATGCCGCCAAAAAAAGCTCACCTTTTAAAAAAATTATGTTATCTCACAAGACCATTCTAGCTATAAACCTGTTCCACATTAATCTCTTCTAACCTCCCAAACAATCCACTATCTATTGCTATCAAAGCCATAGAAAACTTTATTAAATGAAACTATCCAAATGTCCAACTGTTATTTGCTAACTTATGCTCCACGTAAGCTTATTACTCCTAAGGGTAGTGTTTCCATCTCTCTATTTCCTTCCTGAAGAATTCTGTGCTCTTTGATTCACATCATGTCAAAAATGGTAGTGTAGGCATCCCCAAGGGATTAAATGATGTTCCTTTTAAGTATTGATTTGGAGAAGCAAAAAGAAGTAAAAAAAAAAGGCGAGATCAGGCTGTAGAGTATGAGATAAAGTTTCCATAGGAAATTCTCACTTGCTATCGGTAAAGAATGAGTAGGTTGTCATGATGAGGGGAAAAAAAATCCTCAGTGCAACTTTCCTAGGTAATTTTTCCTTCACCAATGTAGTTTTCCATTTTCTTAGAACTTTCAAAACATAAACCTCCATAGTATCCTGCTGCTTCTGAGAAAATCTATCAAGATTACCCCTTGAGGATTCCCTGAGTCTCTCCTGTTGCGTGCGCGCGCGCACACACACCCACCCCTACCTTCTGAGCTGGTCTCCCAATCTCAACTGAATCTAATTGGGCCAACAGATCCCCTTGGAAGCCATTGTTTGGAATGGATTTTTTCTCGAAGGCACCCTAAAGAGACTATACTAACTGTAATACTGCGATAATTTATATATAGCCAAACATTGATCAGTAACATGTGTTAAAAGCATATTTTGCTTAGAAAAAACTCATTCATATATAAACTGGAATCCTAACAGCAATACCTTTTGTCTTACATGTTGTGTATTACATTTTGACAAATAAAATTTTCAAACAGCTGGTAGTTTTGTTTTTTCCCTTTTTCTTCTAAAACTAAAGTCATCCACTTCACTCTTTAAGCAAGAATTGAGGTATTTTAAAATAATCTCTCAAAGCCTACAAATGAGGCAGCTCCTAAGATATGATCTACATTATTCTTGATTAAAACAGTTTTGCTCTCTCAGTACACTTAATGATATCTCACTTTCAAATATTTATTTTTAAAAACAACTAAAGAATTTTAGTGGTTGATTTCATTCAGCAAAGCTTACTTGTCCAATTTCTTCTCATTTCCTTATTATCCCCAACTGATTGTTCTCCAAGATTCAGTCTTCCCTCTTCTTAGATTTAACTCTCATCAACCTTAGATTTAATGATGAATTCCTGCTCGCTTTTCTATTTCCAGTCACCTATAGGACATGTTCCTCCACACTGTGGCAACTATTTCATCCCAAAAAATAATAAAACCAATTCAAATTCATTCAACATGCTTATTGTGTACATACTATGTCCTGAATAATGGGCGCTGGAGAATTAGCAGGAGCCCTGGTGGCACAGCGATTAAATGCTCAACTGCTAACCCAAAGGTCAATAGTATGAAACCATTAGCTGTTCTGCAAAGAAAAGATGGCTGTCCATTCCCATTAAAATTACTGCAAAGTCTTTATGAGGTAGTTCTACTTTGCACACATGGTGCCAATATGAGTTCTCATTGACTTGTCAGCATTGGGTTTGAGTTTTTTTAGGGAATGAGCAAGGAAGAGAATTAAGCTGCTCTTAAGGTACTTGAAATGATCTATGGCAATCAAATATAATCAATGATACCTTAGAGTGGTTTTTCTAAATAAAAGTCTTCATTAATAATTTGTGCATTTTCATTATGTTGCCAAAAATGCTTTGTAAAAATCCATAGAAAGCAATTAGAAATCAGAATCGCTTAAAAATGGTTTATCTTACATCAAGAGATCTGGTGGCATAGTTGGCTACCTGGGAAGCTTCCAACCCAAAAGTCCACAGTTCAAAACCACCCGCCACCTCTGAGAAAGAGAGGCTTTCTGCTGCTATAAAAATTTACAGTCTAGGAAATCCAAAAGGACATCAACTCGATGGCAGTGAGTTTGATTGGCTTTTATCTTACATGACAAGCTTTTTTAAAAAAAATCAATCTTGAATTCAAATTCCTTTTTTCTTTTTTGGGGGGCATCACTGCTCTCTGGTAGTTGTGGGAGCTACCTAGCGCTGCTCCTGAGAGCCGCTGCTGGTTTTGAACCCCCAAGTCCACGGGCTGCAGTCCCGCACTCAACCACTTACGTCACTGGGACTCAGCCCTGAATTCAAATTCTTAATCAGCCACTCTTTAGCTATAATGACCCTGGAAAACAAGCCTTTGTACACATTGCAGCATTGCTATGCATGGCAAACTGAAAGATATACTACTGTGAGTTCTCTTGCTTCATAGAAGATATGAAGATTCTATTACTCAATTCAAAAATGACCAATTCCAGTTACTATACTATTGATTAAAATAGGAAAAAACAAAACAAACAAAAAGTTCCATCACTTCTCCTGATGTTAAGATCTCACATAGAACTGTGCCCCGGTGGCGTAATGGTTGAGTGCAGGACTGCGGCCCATTGGCTTGGCGGTTCACATCCAGCAGCAACTCTCTGGGAGCAAGGCTGGGGAGTTCCCACTGCCCACCAGAGGGCAGTGATGCCCCCCCCCCCACAAAGATCTTACATAGATTCAAAATAATTACTTTAAGTCCTAATGGCAAAGGGTAACCAATATGTAAAAGTACCTTAATTTCCACGTATTTAATAAGCCATAAAATGAACAAGGGGTCAAAATGAATTTTAAAAAGAAAAGCTAGGGCTGAGCCTCGGTGGCGTAGTGGTTGTGCGCGGGACT
>PVJH01010883.1:46194-71698 GCA_004026705.1 Nesogale talazaci
ATGCCCCCCTCCAAAAAAAAAAAAAGAAAAGCAAAGCTAATCCTACTTTCTTTGTAAATAATTCTTGGGCTGAGCCCCAGTGGCGTAGTGGTTGTGCACGGGACTGCGGCCCACTGGGACGGAGGTTCAATTCCAGCAGTGGGGCTGGGCCTCCTACTCCCACCATCGGAGAGCAGTGATGCCAAAAATATTATTATTATAATAACAATAATTCTTAAAAAAAAAAAAAAAAAGGGCTAGCCTGGGAGGCTAGTCTGGTGCTATGGCAAACTGAAGTTCACCCTGAGCACCAGTTCCACTTTCCTTACAGATCTAACTTAGGGCTGAGCCCCGGTGGCGTAGTGGTTGTGCGCCGGACTGCGGCCCACTGGGACGGAGGTTCAATTCCAGCAGTGGGGCTGGGCCTCCTAATCCCACCACCGGAGAGCAGTGATGCCCCCCACCCCCCCCAAAAAATAAAAATAAAAATAATTCTTTAGCATTTTCCCATGCTAATTTCAAAACTAAGAATATTCACATTTTTCCTTATATATTAACATAAATAGAAAACACACACATAAAACCCACTATGTTACAACTAGAAAGATGGAGATTGATGAAAAAAATTTACATACTTACCCTCAAAAGTGAACTGACTACCATTTATTTTACACACAGTATAATGGGTCTTATCAGGAGAAAAAAAAAAGGGAGAGGTGATGTATTAGTGAGAATGTGCAGAAACTGATGGAGATTGAGCATGATAGTGGGACAAAAGGAAAGTAAAAGGAATTAAAGGAAAGAACTGGGGGGTAAAGGACATTTATAAAGGTTTAAATACAGGCAAATATATTTATAGGTGACGAGGGGGAAATAGATCAACGAGCAGAAACTTATAGGGTTAGTAGTAGGACAGCAGATGGGCAATGGACCGCCACTCAAGTACTCCTCAGTGCAAGAACATTTTGTTCTATTACATTGGCATTCCATGATGCTCACCTTCCTGACACAATCACTGACGACAAATGTGTGCATAAGCAAAGGTGAAGAAAGCTGATGGTCCCTGGCTATCAAAAGATGTAGTGTCTAGGGTCTTAAAGGCTTTAAAGTAAACAAGCAGCCATCTAGCTCAAAAGCAACAAAGTCCACATGGACGTAGCACACCAGCTTATGGGGCCACGGGGTATCAAAGGAATCAGTTATCAGGATTCAAGAACTAAAAAGCATAACATTGCGAGCTCACTTTCCTGATATGATTACTGACAATAAATGTGTGCATAAACAAATGTGAAGAAAGCTGATGGTGCCCAGGTATCAAAAGCTATAGTATCAAAAGATTAAAGGCCTGAGTAAACAAGTGGCCATCCAGCTCAGAAGCAACAAAGTCCACATGGAAGAAGCACACCAGGCTGTGCGACCACGAGGTGTTGAAGTGATCTGGTGTCGGGCATCAAAGAACTAAAATTATATCATTATAAATGAAGGGGAGTACTGATTGCGGACCCAAAGCCTATCAATAGGTGAAGCAACATCCTCTTACAGAGGGATTGCAGGGAGGAGATGAACCAGTTAAGGTACAGTATAGTAACAAATATTCAACTTTGTTCTAGTTCTCAAATGCTTTCTCCCACCATCATGATCCCAATTCTACCAGACAAATCCAGCTAAACCAGGAGGTGTACACAGGAGTCGGAAACATGGGGAATTTAGGACAGATGTTCCCTATCCCTGGTGGGAGTGGTGATACTGGGAGGGTAAAGGGATGGTGGAACAGAAAAGGGGAACCAATTTCAGGGATCTACCTATAACCTCTTCTCTGGGGCATGGACAACAGGGAAGTGAGTGAAGGGACACATTGGACAGTGTATGATATGAAAAGTAATAACAATTTGTAAATTATTAAGGGTTCACGGGGCAGTGGGGAGGGAAGGGAATTATGGGGAGCTGGTACTGGGGGCCTAAGTGGAGGGAGGATGTTTTGAGAGTGATGGTGGCAACAAGTATGCAAATGTGGTCTGCATACAATTGATGTATGTATGGATCGTGATGGGAGCTGTATGAGCCCCCACTAAAATGATTCATTTAAAAAAAAAAAAAAAGGAGGAGGGGGAAAGAGGAGCTTATACCAAGGGTTCAAGTGGAAAATATTTGGAAATGAATTTGGCAACGTGTACAAATATGCTTGATACAAATGTTATAATGAATGTTATAAGATCTGTAAGAGCCCCCAATAAAATCACTGGGGAAAAAAATAGTGCAGATGCTACGGAAAACAGTTTGGTATTTGCTTAGAAAGTAAATGTGGAATTGCCACCTGTCCCAGCAATTGTACTGATAGGTGTATATCATAAAAAATTGAAAGCAGAGCAAACAAAATGTGGTATATATCTATACCCCCAAACCCACTGCTGAGTCTATTCCAATTCACAGCTACCCTATAGCACAGAGCCAAAAAAAAAAAAAAAAAAAGTCTCAAGAGGGTTCTCAGGGGTGTATATCTTCATAAAAGCACAATGTCACAACTTTCTTCCACAGTCCAGATGGCAGGTTTAAATAGCCAACCTTTAAGTTTGTAGCTGAGTTCTTAACCACTGTTTCACCAGGACTCAATAGAATATTACTCAGACATAAAGAGAAATAAAGCTCTATATATGCCATAGTTTAGATGAACATGGAAAGCATTATGCTGAATAAAATACATAAAAAACCAAAGGACAAATATGTGTTGCATGAGCCCACATTTATGAAATAGCTAGAATAAACAGAAGGAATAGGAAAAAAAGTTTATTACTGGCCACCACCAGCAGGAAGATGAAGGGAAATGAGAGGTTATTATTCCTTGCTTACAGGTACTGGGTTTCTGTTTGAGGTGAAAAGCATTTGGCAATGAATAGTGGTGATGTTTGCATGTGAATGTGGTTAGTGTCACTCAATTACACACTCATAAGTGGCTAATATGGCAAGTGCTTTGTTACATATTTTACCACAATACAAATAAATGAATTGTGGGCTTAATAGTCTTTATAAGGAGAATTACCCAGTTATATAAGTTTTATGGAGGCTGAGCCCCAGTGGCATAGTGGTTGAGTGTGGGACTTTGGCCTACTGGGTTGGCAGTTCAAATCCAACGGCGGCTCTCCGGGAGCAAGGCTGGGTAGCTCCCACGACCACCAGAGGGCAGTGATGCCTCCAAAAAAAAAACCAAAAAAAAATTTTTTAAAGGCATCATTGCCCTCTGGTGGTGCGAGTAGGAGGCCCAGCCTTTGCTCCATCCCAGTGGGCCACAGTTCCGTGCACAACCACTATGCCACCGGGGCTCAGCCCTCCAAAAATTTTTATGGACTACGTTCATGTTTAAGATGGGCTTTTAGAGAAGCCTGTCTTTAACAAGGCATACAACCACTGAGAAACCTTATAATACAGCAAAAATGGTAAGAGAAGTAAAATATCAAGAATGTGGTTTAGTAATATGAGTTCTATAAAGGATCAGTACATTTGGTAAGAGATAGGCTATACCCACTCCCACTTACAATCTTTATTGGAAAGATTTTTCCAAGCATGCATGTCTGTGTATATGTATGTATGTATGTGTGTTTTTGAGCTTATCAACTATTTTTAAAAATGGACATGGAGGGGGAAATGTTTCATGAAGTTGGAGGCTGAATTAGAAATACTTTTTCCCAGAATCCTTAATGAACTGTTGTTTCCTTTTGGTAGTAAGAGACATACATTTTACACTACATGGGGTTGCTATGAATCAAAGTCAATTCAATAGTAGGTAGCAAGAAGTGGTATTTTTGCCTATACCAGTAGAATCGCTTTTTAAATACAAGTAGTTAATAATCAGTATAGTTAATACACACCAACTAATATAGCTAAATAGCTAATATACAACTAAATTATAAAATACCAGTTCCAGGCTAAAGTTTTAAAAACCACAAACTGAGGGCTGAGCCCCGGTGGCGTAGTGGCTGTGCGCGGGACTGCGGCCCACTGGGATGGAGGTTTGATTCCAGCTCCACGGAGAAAAGGCTGAGCCTCCTACTCCCACCACCTGAGGGCAGTGATGCCTAAAAAAACAAAACAAACAAAACAAAAAACCACAAACTGTTCCCAATGATAAAGGTCAGAATAACAAATAGATTCTTCCTGTAAAAGATATACAAGATCAGAAAAACAAAATCCATAGCTTCCATCATGCCTTCACAATGAATCTAGATTATAGTATTATCAGAGTTAGAGAGGTTCTTAAGAAGAGTATAATTTAAATCTCACAAGATAACCTTTTCAAAGGTTACTGATGGGGTCTTGAAAAGTCATCATTGTATTCCAGAAGCATCGGAAAACTGTTTATCAGCTGTGTGAGCTGCAAATAAAGTGATTTATTAATAAAAATAATAAGTATGATTTGCCCAAGGTTAGGGTAATAAAGCCACAGCTTACAAGGAAAAAAAAAGTTTATCAGTTGGATCCTGTAAACCCCACGGAGCTAACCAGAAACAGATTATAAAACAGCATTTCTATAATTTGCACACTACTAAATGATGAAAGCTGAGGAATAGTACAATCCATCCAATTCTTTTGATCCATCTAATTTTAGATTAAAAAATGTAACTACATTTACAAACACATGTTAGGGACCAACAGTTTTTGTTTCATTTATTGCGCTGTTACCCACCAGGTCAGCAGATGAGACTTTCTACTCCCATAATGCGTTTCGGTGTCAGGAACCCACAAGGACATTCTACACTGTCCTAGAGGGTCATTATGAGTCAGGATCGACCAGACTGCAGTGATTTGGTTTGTGGATCTATCACAGACCAAACATTCAAAAAATTCCATAAGAGGGAATAATCAAGGAGAAGATAAAGGGTAAACTATTGGAGGTGGTTAGTAATTAAAACTGTTAAAATAGGGGGTGAGGCCCACGGGCTTGGCGGTTCAAATCCAGCGCGGCTCACAGGAGCAGCTCTGGGTAGCTCCCATGACCACCCAAGGGCAGTGAGGTCCACAAAAAAAAAAAAAAAAGAACTATTAAAACAAAGTTGATGCTCTAGTGTAAACCTTCTAATTTACAATTAATAAGGGAGGATATGCATTTCTATGTTAATAACCAAAGCAAACTTTTCAGTAGCTCTCCCATAAAGTTCACACTCTAATCTTGGCAATTCAAGGGTCACCACAAATTGAACTCAGTCCAGTATTGCTATAGTTCCAATCCAAGATCTTTATTCAAATAATGCATGAGTTTTAGAAACAAAAAAACCCATCTTGAATTGACATGTAGAAGTGAAAATGAAGTGTTTGCCATTGCTCAAAGATCAATTTTCCAGACTTCAAAAACAGAGGTCTGGTTTCTCAAGAGGAAAATCAGCAAGGCATCCTAGAAAAGTACTAAGCACAAACACCTAACTTTTAGTCCCTAATCAATTATTACCTAACTATAGGACTTCGAGAGCTATTTAACCTATCTAGTGTTCGATCTCCTAATAAAATAAAAAGGAATGGCAAGAATAGTATAAAAATTAGCTAGGACTAGTAATAAAATGCAGTCCTAAGGCTCACTCCAAAGACAGGACTTCATAGGGCTGGGATGGGGTCCAGGAAGGTACCTTTTAAGAATTCTTTATGTAATTGATACAGGTGTCCCTGAATCACAATGTGAAATGTTAACTTAAATGGCTTTAACTCCAGAGTCTTAACTTATTCTCCTCTGTCAATAGTGTGCTACTTTACATTTCCATAATAGGGTAGGTGCTCTGATCTAATAGAAAACCTTCCACTAATCATAAGCCGTTGTTGGGGTTTTTAAAAATAATTTTACTGGGGTCTCATATAGCTCTTATCACAATACATACATATATAAATTGTGTCAAGCACATGTGTACCTTTGTTGCCATCATCATTTTTAAAACATTTTCTTCTGGGTCTCCTACTCCCACCACCAGAGGGCAGTGATGCCCCAAAAACAAACAAAAAACATTTTCTTTCTGAGTCCTTGGTATCAGCTCATTTTTCCCTCCCTCCCCGACAAACCCTTGATAATTTATAAAGTTTCTTTTTTCATATCTTACACTGACCAATATCTCCCTTCACCCACTTTTCTGTTGCCCATCTCCCAGGGAGGGGGGTTCTATGTAGATCATTGTGATTGGTTTCCCCTTTCTCCCTTCCCCTCCTGGTATTGCTACTCTGGTAGTGAGGGGTTTATCTGTCCTGGATTCCCTGTGTTTCCAGCTTTTACTTCCACCTGTGTATATGCTCTGGTCTAGCAGGATTTGTAATGGATGAAGCGGTGGGGTAGGGGGAGAAAGTATTAAAGAACTAGAGAAAAGTTGTATGCTTCATCAGCGCTATACTGCACCCTGACTGGCTCATCTCTTCCTTGTGACCCTTCTGTAAGAGGATGCCCAACTGCCTACAGATGGACTTTGGGTCTCCACTCTATACCCCACCTCATTCACACTGACAGGATTTTTTTTATTCTGGGTCTTGGATGTCTGACACCAGAGCCTATTGACACCTCATGGTCACACAGGTTGGTGTGCTTCTTCCATGTGGACTGTTGCTTCTCAGCTAGAAGGCCACTTGTTTGTCTTCATGCCTTTAAGACCAGATGTATAGATCTCGTTTTGTGTATCTTTTGGCCTATAATTTTTTAAGCAGTAGAATCAAATTTGATAGTACTGCAAACCTGCAAATTGAACCTTCACCTCTCAGAATACAAAGGTATTGTTTATTCAATTACGCATCTGCAAAATACTTAGTACCAACTTTCCCAACATTAGTTGTTTCAATATATACTTATCCTCAATTTTACAGAAAGAAAGGCTAAGTTTTAGAGATTATCTCCACTCGTGCATGCTTCAGCAGTACATATACTAAAGAGATTATCTCCACTCTATAAATATAAGCCTCAAATTTTTCTTCTATTTCTTTTTTATGTTCTGTTTTATTTGGGGGGGGGCATCACTGCCTCTGGTGGTCGTGGGAGCTACCCAGCGCTGCTCCTGAGAGCCGCCGCTGGATTTGAACTGCCAAGCCTGTGGGGCACAGTCCCGCACTCAACCACTTGCGCCACCAGGGCTCAGCCCTATTTCTTTTGAAAATTTCAACAAAAAAAACCCTCTAGGCATTTCTATTCATTATTATTACCCACTGACCAAGTGTAATATTTAAATTACCAAAATTATCAATATTTTGCTAACAATTAAAAGGAATATGACAAATTGTAAGTGATACCTTTGTAGCAAAAGTTACATTCAGCATTTCTCCCTTTATTTTTCTCTAAGCTTTTCTTTCTTCTTCTTCTTCTTTTTTTTTTTTTAAGCATCACTGCCCTGGTGGTGGGAGTAGGAGGCCCAGCCTTTGCTCCTGTGAGCTGGAATTGAACCTCCATCCCAGTGGGCCGCAGTCCCGCGTACAACCACTACGCCACCGGGGCTCAGCCCTCCTCTAAACTTTTCTACAATAATTCTTTTACTACAATGTTTTAAAAACATTTATTGCTGTATTCTAAGAGTTACATCAAACTAGTGCTTTGCTGTATTATATGTATCATCTGACCTTTAAAGAAAGTATTTACAAGTTCCCAATAAAATGATTTTAAAAATAGGGGAAAAAGTATTAACTTACATGCATGTAAAAAGAGTCTCAATTCCAAAACAAAAAAAATTTACTTAAAATTACTTGGAAGATTTTTTTTTTAATATTAAAAAAAGATTTCCACCCTTGCTTTAGAAATCAAAACTGCTAGTATTAGTAGGAAACCATAATCCTAAATACAGATGTAAATCAAAACTCACAGCAATAATTCTAAAAACTAAGTGAGAAATTGGAACCACGTGTAAAAATTAATTTAATGATCTAAGTGTCATGGATTTCCAATTAGACTGGGATCCAAGAAACTATCTCAAGTGCTATTTGTGTGGGAAATTATATAGGAATACAAATAAAATCTATCTATAGTTTCCCTCCCTTAAAATTTCTTTCTTTTAAGGTTGTACAAATACTATAACCGTTATCCACTGCCGTTATCCATAGCCACTATGGAAAACAGTGTGGCAATTCTTCAAAGTATAGAACCAGAACTACTATATGACTCAGCAATCCCAATCTATATATATAGCCATAAAAAGTAATAGTATAAGCACAAACTAAAACCTGTACACCAATATTCATTTGCAGCACTTTTTAAGTTAGCCAAAAGATGGTGAAACAGAAAAGAGGAAGACTGTCAAAGGAGATGAATACCCAGTGGCTATAACAATGGGCTCAAACACAGTGATTGTGAGTGTGTTACAGAACCAGAAAGTGTTTCACTGTGTTGTGCATGGTTGTATCAATATGGAAAATAGATAAACACTGGTAACTGTAGTATATACACACAATGGGATACTAATCAACCTTAAAGGTAAATGAGGTTTTGATAGAGGCCACTACACAGATGCAACTTGAAAACATCATGCTGAATGAAAATGCAAACACTATATGACCTTATTTATGACAAAGTAAGAAAATATATAGAAATCAAAGACCATTAATAATTACTGAGTGAAAAGGAAAGGAGGAGCTTTTGCTAAAGAAGTGCTGAGTTTGTGTTAATGCTGGTGGCATGATTTGGAAAAAGATATTGAGAATGTTGTGAAACTAGAAAAATGTAATTATGTCAATGAATTGCACATGTAGAAAATGTTAGGCTATGTTTTTATGCTTATTTTCACAATAAAAGGTTCTTTCATTTGTTATGAATAAAAAAGTCACTCATTTGTATTACAGAAAGATCAGAAGAGAATGGCAAGAAATTAAAATTCTCACAACCTCTAGTACCTAGAAACAATCACTGTAAAAATCTCAATATATTTGCAACCAGTATAGTTACAACTTTTTCAGGCAAGAATCTTAAAGAAATATTCAATCAAGGAAAATCTGTTAAATTTTAGAATATTTATACCATTGTAAAGTATCTCCATGCAAATTATTTAATAACTACAAAAGGAAAAATACTAGCAATATAGTGGAAAAACTATCCAACACTTCTACCAAATGTTTATTCAAATATGCATTATCTAAATCTAATAATAAATAAACCTGGGATAAACCCAAATCAAAGGATATTGCATAAATAATTAGCCTACCATTTATGAAAGATAAATGGAATTTATTGTCAAAAGACACAAGAAACTCAGTATGTGATCCTGAATTGGTTGCTATGGGTGGGCACGAGGGGGTGTTATAAAATTGAAATATGGATTATATATTGGGTAAAATACATAAAAAAATGCATCAATGCAAAATTTTCTGTATTTGATAATTACTCTGGTTATGTAAGAAAACATCCTTGTTCTTAGGAATTGCACATTAAAGTATTGGGTTATAAGGAGCATCTTATACAATCTTCTCTCAGGTGATTCAGAATAAAGTTTTATGTATCAGAACTTACTATGTGACAAAATGCTAAAAATTAGAGAATCTGAATAAGCACTATGACAGTTTGTTGTACTACTCATATAACTGATCTGTATGTCTGAAACTCTTTTTTCTTTTTTTTGGCATCACTGCCCTGGTAGGAGTAGGAAGCCCAGTCTTGCTCATGGAGAGCTGCTGCTGGATTTGAACCGCCAACCCTGTGGGCCGCAGTCCAGTGCACAACCACTACGCCACCATGGCTCAGCCCTAAAATTATTTAAGAGAAAAATAAAACAAAAAACTAGTATGTATACACAGCATTCAACTTATGTATTTATCTTTTAAATTAAAAATTAGGTCATACATTTGATAACCATTATTGGGATGTCTTCCCAATTATATTTGAAAGTCTATGGCTTTTCCAAAACAGACTATTCTTTACAGACAAATTAGATGTTTTTCTCTTGTTCCCTAATCCAAACAAATTTACACACACACACACACACACACACACACACACACACCCATAAATACGTACTCCACTACCATTTCCTTAACAAAACAGAAAACAAACCAAGTTGATTCCAACTCAGTGAACCTAACAGATAAAGTGGAACAGTTCTTTAGGGTTTCCAAGGCTATAAATTTTTATGGAAACAGACTGCCTCAACTTTCTCCCAAGAAACAGCTGTTGGGTTCAATTGGAAGCAACCTTTCTTTAGCAGTCCAATGCTTAATCCACTACTCCACCAGGGCTCCTTGCCGCCGCCCCTGCCCCCCCTTAACCAATTACAGGTAATTAAAAAGCTCAAGATGGAAAAAAGTGGCTATTTGGTGCTTTGCCAATTCCTGTGAGGCTCCTTTATATTTCCTTTCAAAAAGTTCTTGACTCTTCCTATTACCTTCTAATATATTAAGTTAGCTGAAGCAGATTTCTGCTCCTTGCCTGTAAACAAATCCTAAAACAGCAGGGTTTTTTTGAGAGGTAGAAATAAAGTATGAATTCCTTTAAGTCAAGGACATTCTTTTCTCTCAAGGTATCTTTATTTTTAAAAAATCCACTGCCAATAAATCAATTCTGATTCAGATTCCAGCTCATCATGATCTTATAGGACAGGGTAGAAGTGCCCACTGGGTTGCCAGGCTTTCTATCTCTATTGACAGTCTCATCTTTCTCCCTTACAAGAGGCAGGTGTCCTCAAACTGCTCACCTGGGGCTTAGCAGTTCAATGGGTGACATAACTACACACTAGGGCTCTCTCTATGTATCTTTCTCTCGATCTCACTGCCATGGAGTGTAATCTGACTTCAAGGAACCGGGTAGTGCAGGGTAGGGCTGCCCCGATGGGTTTCCAAGACTGTTCACTCTTTAGGAGAGTAGAAAGCTTCCTCTACCCTTCAAGGAATAGCTTGGTGGTTTCGAACTGCTGGCCTTGAGGTTAGTACAACAAAATTTTGTTGTTTTAGGGGTGGTGGGGGCAGAGAGCTGGCTTCAGGGGATTTAAGATGTAATAAATGTCAACTCAACCAACTAAACAACTACATTTAAAGAGAAGCAAATATTTACAAAAGGAGTAACCTTATTTCTTGGAGTATTACTAAGTGTCAGGCCAATCTCAGACACTATCCATTTATGGCTATTAGGGCACAATTATAATCATTTAAATTTGGGCACTTCAAAAATCTTCATCTTCTGCCACATCAGTGAGAGGAAAAGGATTTTGAAAACTGTGAACTTTGTCCTTGCATTTTTTAAATGATATATAAAACAAGATAACAAGGGCTGAACCCCAGTGGCATAAGTGACTGAGTGCGGGACTGTGGCCTGCGGGCTTGGCAGTTCAAATCCAGCAGCACCTCTCAGGAGCAGCACTGGGTAGCTCCCACGACCACCAGAGGGCAGTGACACCCCCCCAAAAAAGATAACAAGAATGCAAGAGATCTCTCAATAGACTCAAAAGCAAAAAAAAAAAAAAAAATCATTCCATTATTACATAAAATAAGAAAATGAAAAAACTAGAAGAGTGCATCTTTCTCTTATTTTTTCTTGATATATGAACCTTTGAAAACCAAAATTATATTTTTCTAGCAATATTTTAAGTTGCAATGCTTAAATCTTTTCACTATATTGCTCAGTCTCATCTAAATACCATTGACACTAAGCTTGAACTTATTCTTTCACCAAAAATAGAGAAAACATTTAATGGGTAAATTTATTTAAATTAAAATGATTATCAGGGTAAATTTTGGTTAATAGATCTTTAAACAGAAATTATGCTTCAAATATCCTTTTGAAAATAAGTTAGTATAAATAAGAAAATTTAACATTTTTTAAGTCCAGATAAAATGTTAGGTAGCATGTGTTTTAAATTATCTTGCAAATATTACATACCAAAATTAATTGTCTTGTTAATATGTCTTAGCTTTCTGCTACAGCTTCAGACTTTAAATGCTGCAACTATGTTGGCTATAACACAGATATGGTTGCTCAACATTACTTTTCTCAATAATAAAATTAAGACCAAGAGTGTTTCTTGCTTTGGATTAACTCTCAATTAAGCAATCATCTAAGAGTTGTTAAGAAATGACCTCTTCTCCAACTCTTGTATAAATAAAGTTTTGCAAAATAATTTTTTCACATGCTGATTTGTATTTAAGTACTTTCATAAATTCAAATTTCACATGAGAGTTTAAAATTTTTTAAATACATTTTTATTTTATTTTTATTTGGGAGGGACATCACTGCCCTCTGGTGGTCGTGGGAGCTACCCAGCGCTGCTCCTGAGCGCTGCTGCTGGATTTGAACCGCCAAGCCTGCAGGCCACAGTCCTGCACTCAACCACTTATGTATGCCACCAGGGCTCAGTCCCTTAAATACATTTTATTAGAAATGTTTTATTTCTATTAAAAAGGATAATGTCTGCTTTAATGATGTCTTAGTGCATCATTTCAAAAAAAAGAATTCCATGATTCATCTGTTGCATTAAAATGTCAAACATCCCCGAAACTTACCAAATAGTTTTGGCAAATAACTAGGTCTCATTTATAAGAAAGCTGTAACATTCATCTAATATAAAAATTAAAAAAAACAACAACACTTTATTGTGAATTAGATGAGGGTTTACTTTTCAGATAAGTATTTTTGTATTCAACAACATAAACAAGTTACCTTGCCTCCCAATAGTTTGCCCTACCCCTACTTTTTCCCCAAAGAAGCATGTCTTAAATCCAATTTGTGGGCTGTCTATCAGGGGAAAAAGTTTTCACTTTGCATCAACTGAAAATGAGTACTTAATAAAATATATGACCAACTGTTTTCTTAGCTGACAGAAATAAAAAGCATCCTTGGTGGTTAAGAAAATTTCTCACATTCTTAATGATACAAATAAGATTTAATTAATTCAGCCTGAGTTACCACCATTTTCATTTTTGTACAGCACTTAGCGTAGACTCACAATAACAAAAACTTTTTATCAAATGTGACTAATTGTTTATTCAGACTAGCAAGATGGTATAATCAAATTCTGTCTACAAATTTAGTGTACTTAACCATCTTAAACCCAAAATGCTGTCTTTCCACATTAAATAAATTTTAAGCACTACAAAAATATTACACACACACACACACACACACACGAAAGCTCTTCCCAATGTTTGGACATCACAAAAAATAGAAAATTCAAGTCAATTGAATTGAAAATCTAGCAAACATTTCTGTATCAATATGTCAAATCATATTCTATTATCATTTCATTAGTCAGCACAAAAAGATAACTTTATTATCAAAGTACAAGAGAAACAATTCTGCACTCAATATTAAAAATAAGTCTCACAAAATACAAGCATGTTTTAGTCTAACGCATGAGAAGGAACTTGTCACTCTGATCACTGACTATTTGAGATGAACCTGTGCTCTCCTAGATGAAAGCATTAAACTTAAAAATAACTGAATACCTAACACCTGCTAAGAATAAAATCAAAATAAAAGCTATTACACATTGGGAAAATATTTTTAAGTAACAAACATCATACCAATATTTTCTAAGCAACTGACAAGAGTTTAAAAATTCTATTGGTTTTATACATTAAAAACTCAATATAGTAATTGTGCACATGTAAGTGCCAGTAGCAAATTAAGAGCTGTGTTAGGATTGTTATAATATACCTTTAAAAGTAAAGCCATGGGCTTCTTTATGAGATTGATGCATGAAAATGGGTTAATTTGTCTTCAAAATTGAGAAAACCGTTTAAGAAGGTATAATTTCTCCAATACACCATAGTGTTTTCTTTACATAAAGTTATGTATTGAAGGCAGAATTTCAACATCTCTCCTCACTTCCTCATTTTTAGGTTAAAAAAAATTCTAGCTTACTGTGAAATATATGACAAGGAGTCTCTGGCTAGAAGCTATTAAAAAATAAACACTGTAGGAGCTATCAGTCTTGTAGGTTTTAAGATAAATGGAGACTCTCTGCTTAAATTGAGAAAAAAGGTCCTTTAACTTATACTGACAACAATTGGAGAATTTGATTGAAATGTAGTCGCTAAAAATAAAACCTACTCTCCAATTACATTAGTTTTCTACAAATCCACTTAGCCTGATAAACAACTAATCCCTCACCCCCAACTCCCAAACTCAGCTATCCTAAGAACAAAGACCATATTTGACTAGTTTCTCCCCCAAGGGACCAAAGATTTCAAAATGCTCTGGGAACAGAAATTATGCCCAACCTTCTTATAAATTTGCCTTCACATCATAACTTAAAACATCTAGTCAATTGAGAAACACCCTGATCATAAACATATATGTACCCATAAATATACACACTATTTGCAAAGTAACCATTGTAAGTAAGGTGCAATAATATACTAAAAAGTGGCAGTTTTCATTTTACAGGAACTAAAACCAAAGCACATCAAAAGAAGTAATAAAAAACAAAGGAGTCAAAAACCCAAATCCATGAAGCCAGCAAGTATGTAGAAAGTAAGGAGGCTGACGGTAGCTTTACTAGTGCCTGGTAATTTCTAATGTGAGTTTTGCAGAAGTCAAATAAGGCCATCTGACCTATCTCACAATTAAAAAAAAAAGTGGGGGCAGGGAGGGAAGGTAGGGTGTATTCCCTCTTGTGGCTACATAAACTGAGTAAGTTTAAAGTATCACAGGTCTCAAACTGTAGCAGTTAAGTTTAACACAGGTCTCAAACAAGCATTACTTTTAAAGTATCACAGATCTTAACCACCTAGCCTATAAAAAAAGTGCACAATCTGTAGAGAATTGTCAAGGATTTGTATTTACATGCCTTTTCAGAATCTATAAATAAGTATGGACTCAAATCCTTACCCCTACCACCCACTTTTATTTTCTAAGCAAATTATTTCAAGGCTTCTAAGCAAGACTGTGTACAACCTAAGTATTCCATGATTACACTCACTCATATATAAAAGTCCTATGCCAGTTATTTCAAAAATTATTTTTGCCATCTAACTACCTCATATTCACCATATTAAGTAAACTCTGCTCTAAAATATTTACAATGAGTTAGAAGAATCATGAAAAATGTATACTGTAAACCCACAAGTACTACTGTACTGAAAGGCACTCATCCTTCAATTGCACCATCAGAAGAATGGTCATTAAATGCCATTAATGGTCCTCCCTCTCTCTCACTACTTTGTTCATCCCAAAGAGAAATTCAACTTTACACTTCATAAAAAGAATTTTAATCACAATTTTAGAAATAGTTAGATAACACCATGTAATTTTGGGTCCCATTGGTAAAAATGGACTCGAGACCCTATATGGCATGACTTTTTATGAAAGGCCTATGAAAACAGACTAAACCCCACAATCCTGTAATAAACAAATGGGCATGTATGGGAGGAGATTGGGGGGAAAGATGTCACGAGTTAAAATCGTACTCTTTTACTTACATAATTATGGGAGTATTTGGTCAGGCAGTTCTAAAAGGCAGCAAGGGATGGAGCTTCACTTTTTCAAATTTTTCAGGATTGGGGGTAAAAATGGGTGCAAAAAAATATATAATAGCACCTCTCCACCAGATGAAGTAACAGGTTTTGCCTTGCTTGTACAGGTCCCTAAGAATGAATTCGAAACCGTAGAAATGCCAAATCCACAAAATTAGTCAAAAGTTGGATAGAAAACGTTTCGCTCTAGACTAAAATGTCGAACGATATAAAATAGGCCACCCTTACACACATTTGAATTTATTTTGGCATCCTGAGTAGAAGATGCTTGGATTAAACTGAACAAAAACTGCTATTTGTCCTCAAATATGTGTTTCTGGACTCCTATCCCTGCCACTAAAATATCCAAGGATACCTGCTATTTTTTTCAAAAGTCGTTGTCATTTAATTTGCCACTCAGGGAGGGGGAAAGAATCAAAACAATAAAATTGATCAACTAAAGTACCGCATTGCAATATGAAGAAAAATCGGCACGTTTTTTGTAGAGGGTTAGGGAAAGGAGGAAAAAGCCCCGTCTTTTTATGTAAACATAATAAGCCAGTAATATGCTGCAGACAAACGCACTGCATGGGGTGTGGAGGACCCGAGCTGATTAGATTACCACAACATCAGCCTGGGGCCGCCATTTTTAGAATCTGTAAAGGACAAAAGAGGGAAATTTCAGTTTTTACTCCCCACCGCAGGTATTAGAGACACACGCGGGGATGTTTCCGAGGCAGGGATTGACGTCTGCAGCCTAGAGAGGAATGCACCTCGCCTGATTCTCTCCAAGGTCTCCCAGCTCCCTGGCACCTCGCGTTACTCACAGCTCCCCTTCTCAAGAAAGGGGCTCGGCTGGGCAGGAGGAGGCTTCCCCCGGAGCCAGCGCTGGAGGGTTCCCTTTGACTTTGAATCGTGCCATTCTGCAGGCGGCGTCCGGCCCTATAGGGAACCGGGGCCGGTGGCCGCGAGCACCGGGTTGTTGTTTCGGCCCCCCCCTCCCCCATTTCGCACAGTGAACCGTTTGTTTCTCCTCGGTGTCTGCTGCCACCGCGTTTGTGCCAACCCCTCGGTCAAAATAAGCTCCTTCGAAATGTGCCATATTGTGGATGAGAAGCCTCGGGTCCAGTTCAGCCCGGCGCTCATGCCGGGGGAGGGGGCAGGGAGGAGACTGCTGAAGGCTGGCCGGGCCGGGGGGGGGGGGACACGGACCACCTCAGCGGCGGGGGTCCCCTCTCCGGGAGAGGACCAGGGGCGAGCTGTCTCCTGCTCCCGCCCACAAAGAGAGCGCCATCCCCCGGGGCGTCCTCTTCGCCCCTCCGTGCCCACCAGAGAACTGCGGCCGAGGCCGCCCGGCAGTCAGGAAAGGGGAGAGGAACATGGGGCCTGTCTGGGCGCCCGGCACCTGAGCCCGGCGCGCCGGCAGCGCGGGGAGCCTCGCACGGCAGCCCTCGGCCCAACAGTCACCGGCCCGCCGCCCGCCGCGCCCGAGCGGCCCTAACCTGCTGCCCGGAGCGCTGCGCCCCCTCCCTAACCCCCGCTCTCCAGGGGGTTTAACTGCCGGCTCCCCTAAAACCCGCCATCATCATGCCCCCTTCGCTAGGGGCAGGGGCGCGACAGGCTCGCTCCGATGCCACAAGCAACGTCTTGCTCCGGTACAAACACCTGAGTGTCAACGTCGACTCCCTTCCCGGAAGGATAACGATGAGAGAGAGAGAGAGAGAGAGAGAGACCCCCCACCCCACCCCCGCTCCCACCAGACACACAGGTTCCCCCTCAGCCCGCAAACCCCTTGAACTCCCAGGGACGACAGGCACTGACCTGTGATGTTCACACGGTAGACACCCGAACCCCGTTATGTGCTCGACCCCCAAGCAGTCTCCACACCTCCGCGAACAGGCGACCCCCAGATAGCAGTCACTGCGGACTCAGGACCGGGCTCCACACACCCCCCTCCCCAAACAGCAGCGCGCAGCCTCTTCACCAGCAACGGAGGAGCAGGGGAGGGGGCACCCAGTCAGTCAGCAGGAGCGCAGAGGCGACGACGAGGCTGCTCAGAGTGTCTATGCCTCCCCTGTTGCCGCTCCCGAACTCAGGCACCGTCTCCGACTCGGCCCCCTGCGCCCGCTCACTGTCACTGCCTCTCGCTCTGGGAAAATGGCGGCGACGGCGGCGGCAGCGGCGGCGGCGGCGGCGGCGGCGGCGGCGGCGGCGGCGGCGTCCGCGGCGGCGGCGGCGGCGGCGGCGGCGGCGGCAAGTGCACGGGGCCCGCCCGCCCCGCTCCGCAGGGGCAGAGGGGGAGGGGACGAAGCTGCCCGCCGCCATTTTGCTTGTGGGCGGCTGCCCACTGTCGCGCTCCAGAGAGGCTCGAAAATAGGAAATGGAAAGCTGTGAAGCGGAGAGACTCTCCCATCTTTTGCAACGGATGCGCTCGACAATTGACCGAAGATGTGGGGGAATCTCGATGTGTTGGGGTTGGTTCTTTTTCCTTGAGTAGCCCTCGAGTCTGGATGTAGGTGAGCTTGGGCATGCTATTGCTGGGTGGATGGATAATGGTAGGGGGCCCGGGGAATGACCTCCTCCCATCATCGCTTTCTCCCACGCCCCAAACAACCTCAGTCCCTGTCTCCCCTCCTCCCTGAGTCTGGCCTCAAGCGCAGGGTGAACCCGCTTGGGGTGTCACTCGACGCCCACTAGGGGCTGAGGCGGCTCCAGTGCGCAGGCTCCGAACACCAGATAAAAGCGGAGCTGGCGCGTCCTGTGCCGTCTCGATGGAGGAGCGAGAAACGGAGGAGGATGGGGGGAGAAACTGCAGGAAAAATACAGCCACCGTCAGCGCCGCCTCCCTGCCACCGTGTATCGGGGTAAAAGCTGCCGTTGCTGTCGGTGCAGTGGCCGTCGCTGCCTCCTCCTTCTCTTGGCCCTGGGGAAGGATCTCCCTGCCGGCGGGACAATGCGGGGAGGGGAACGGGAATTCCTTTATGTGGCGGTGATTAAACTAGGGAGGAACCAGAGAAAGGGCTATCTGGAAAGAAGAAAGGGAGGGGGCAAAGAATAAAACGGGCTTCCCCACTCAAATGACATGGTGATTCCGATTCTTCTTTTTGGGGTCTTTCCCCGAAATGGCGGTTTCGGTCTAGTCCTTGCCCCACGGCGACCCGGAGCGCTGGGTGAGCCCGGTGGGGAGAGGCAGAGGCGGTCTCTGTAGCCAATCATGGCCGGATGTGTTTTGTCCGGCGTGTCGTGATTGGCTAGCGATGACCTCATGCTGCAGCAGCGGGTGGGGCCAAGACGGTCGGGGGAGGCTGTGGCAAAGGCAGAAAGGGGAGAAGTGGCGTTGGTGATCGTTGCTGCTGCGGCCGAAATGGAATCCAAGCAGTGTCGAAGGGAATCTCAAGGCTCTTCCCTGACCACTTTCTCCTATCCCTGCGCGAGGTGAGGGCCCCGGCTCGGCCTCTGCGAAACTGTGGGGCGCTGGCGCGGACGTGGAGACAAAATTTCTCCCTTGACATTGGTTAACTGCGTCAGGGCAAGATGGCGCCGGGTCTCCTTGGGGCGCGGGGGGAGAAGCACGTCCACCGCCGCCGCAGCGCATGTGACCGGGCTGCATTCCTCTGGGGTTTGGCTCAGACCCAGGCTGGGGCGGGGGAGGGGACAGCACTGGGCGGAGGAGACTGTGGTGCGGTCGGCGTTGGCTGCCCGAAGAGGAAGAGATGACTGTTGGAAAACGCGTCCCCGCCCCCAAGCGGCATACCAGCTGCGGGTCCTGGGGGAAATCCCCCACGGGACGCTCCTTTTGGGGTGTGACGGCTGTTGGAGGCGGTGGCGGTTCAACGCCCTAGTTTCTTATCTGCTCTTCTCCTTGTCAAGTACTTACGTAAGGTGGCAAATCCTGGCTGGGAGAATCCCAACCCACTTTGAGTCCCCGAGGAGGACGGCTGGCTTAACGCAGCGAGGAGAGACTAGCTCCCGAGCACAGCGCCAAAGAGTGTCATTTATTTTCTGAGAAAACCTAGGGTGCCTCAGATACGGTTAGGAAAATAATCCCCTGTGTTTTAAAGCGAGGGTACACCCCAGGAACCCAAAAGTTGGAGGCCCGGGATTGTACCAGTCTGCGTGGAAGGGCCCGTCTCAGGCTGGATCATTCCTTTCGGTACTCTCTTTCCGGCTGTATTTTGCAGCTCTCTATCTTCTAAAGGATGCGCTATCTTGCCGGTGGCGTGTGCTTTCCTTTTTTTTTCAAAGTAGGAGTCATTAGTACTGGAACAATAAAACTTGCTAATGCTTTTAACTTGTTGGAAGGTGTAAGGCCGTTGTTAGGACTTTTCGGTCTGTTTTGGCCCTCTTAAATAAACGATAGAATTGTAATCACTTCTGGCAAGTGTTACTCATAAAGGTTCCTGCACACAACATATTAGAATCTAGCTTTCAGTATGATTCTGTAGTGGCAGTGTGACCAGGGCTTCCTTCCCAAGAATTCATGTCACTTGGACCCCCTGCTGATAGTGTCTTCTCCAGCCTCCCCGCCCTATACTGAAAATCACTTGGGCGTCTGGTTAAACTGTGGGTTCCCATTTAGTATAGCTGGATGGAAATTCAAATTTTCAGCAGGGGGTCAAACCGGAATGAGCCTGTTAGAAGCCCTGGTGTGAATAATAATTTTAGTTTTGAAACCTTGACAAAGCGCTCCAGCAGTTCAAAAGCTATTTTTAGCAGGTTTACAAATAATGTTTTCTGGTTTTTCCCAGTTGGTTAAACTACATTGACCAGCAATTAAATCATGTTAATATCGGCAAGCTGCCAGGTGGCGAATCCATTCCTAAGCATCTTTAAGTCAGATTTGTTTGGAGGGTGGGGGGCATCACTGCTCTCCGGCGGTGGGAGTAGGAGGCCCAGCCCCACTGCTGGAATTGAACCTCCGTCCCACTGGGCCGCAGTCCCGCGCACAACCACTACGCCCCCGGGGCTCAGCCCTGAGTTAGATCTGTAAGGAAAGTGGAACTGGTGCTCAGGGTGAACTTCGGTTTGCCGTAGCACCAGACTAGCCTCCGAGGCTTACTTGTTGTGTTGGAACCCACCAGATCCGAGGTTAGTCTGCGGTAGTCTGAAGGAAAACGACGGTGCTTTCTGCTCTTGTAAAGACTTAGTCCCGGAAACTCAACCGGGGCAATTTTACCCTCTCAGCAGCTACTTAATAGCAGTGAGTTTGCGGGTTTTGTATTAATACAAGAAAATGGAGGCCTGGTGGCACAGTGGTACGCAAATGCCCAAAAGTCAGTCTCAGTCGAACAGCTGTTCGGTAGAAGCGCTGACAGTCGGCTACCATTGAAGATTTACAGTATTGGAACCCTATGGGACATTTCTACTTATTCCTTAAAGGATCAGTAATTGGGTTTGGTCAGTTCCAGAAAAAGTCCTGAGCCTTTTTAATGATTTTAAAACTGCACATGCAGTAAGGGAAGGTGTTTGTGCTGAAGAATTTTGTTGCTGTGAGACAAATTTGCATTGATGCCAGTGGGTGAGGAGTTAGTTCAGTCCTTTAAAAGTGAGGGCAAATTTACATAGCATTAAAGGGCAGGTTGTCCCTAAGTTAGGTGATCAGAACTCACGGACTTACATAACACTAATAAGCATTTATTACTGGGAAAGGGAATAATGAAAGCATTCTCATTGTTACACAGTTATGAAAGCATAATAGTTGGAGCCTGTGCTAATATAACTTAGTTTTCAACAACAGTCTAGCAGCTAGCTCTGTTGATACTCCCGATCTTAGATGAAGTGTTTGAATTTGTGACAGATGAGCGCTCATTTTACCTAGTGAAGATTTTAAAAGGTTTCCTCTAGCATGACAGTGAATATGAGTAGAGAGGGTCGTTTTGGACAGAGCACATGTTACTGAGAGAAAATGCTTTCTGGCCTTGACAAGATGATGAGTTTAACCTAGGGTCAAGGTTGGGTTTTTGCATAGTCTTGGTTGTAGGTAGGAGCCCTGGTGGTGCAGTGATTAAAGTGCTGACAGGCAAATCGCAGTTCAGATCTACCAGCTGCTGCTCCATTGGAAGATGTGGCAGTGGATTTCCATAAGGATTACAGTCTTATAAAAACCTCCAGCCCTGGTGGCGTAGTGGTTGTGTGTGGACTGTGGCCCACTGGGATGGAGGTTCAATTCCAGCAGCGGCGCCACAGGAGCAAAGGCTGGGCCTCCTACTCCCACCACCAGAGGACAGTGATGCCCAACAAAACAAAACAAAACAAACAAAGCTCCTGTCACTTATCGCCCTTTGTTAATCCCTGAGTGGGAATCCACTGAGTTGCAATCTGTAGTTGGCTACAGATTTGGGTTTTGATTGTAGGCTCTTGGTATAGTGATTTCAAAACAAGATTGGGTTTTTAGTTTATTTGTGTATTCTTAAAGCCTTGAAAAGGTTCATTTTTGTATTCAAGTTAAGGAATGTCTTTCCTTCAAATCAACCATTATTTCTGCTTAGAAACCAAACCCAAGTTATCCATTTAGCACCAGCTTAGCGCCTTTGTCTAAAGTTTCCAAGGCTGTAAATCTGTATGGATGCAGTTGGCCAAACAGCCTAAAGTTTATTAATAAGCCTAACGTTTAGTTTCCAGAGAAACTAGGACTATGCTATTGCCAACTAAATGAAGTAAATAGGAATGTAGGAAAAGCTTACAGGATTTATAGTTTCTAGAGTAAGCTTAACTAATGCCTTGCTATTCCAGTTGTAAAGCTTAATATCTTTTTTGTGATACAGTATATGTACCAAAAAATAATTATTTTAATATGCAATATAAACTAGAATAGAACTGTAAAATTTATTAGAGGGGCCTGTATCTGCTAAACCCTTTTGTTACTGAGCCCACCTGTATTTCCCCCCCTAGGATATGGTGGGGATTTGTAAAGTGACTGAAGAGGCAGGCCTCATTCTACCAATACCAGAGACCCCTTGAAATAATGTGTCCTGCTAGTTGGATCAAAATTTATATTACCTCAAAGCATTTTTAAAAATTACATTCAAAATGTATACCATTACTGGAAAAACAAAACAAAACATGGTTTTTAAAAGAACCTCAAAGCATAAAATTCAATTTTGAAAGGTGTGAGTCAATCTGAAGTTTGAATAATAGAACATATTTTCTGAATGTATCTCATGTCAACAATTGTATTTTTTCTTTATAAAGGAAAGTATACCCTTATTTAGTTTTTGTTTACCATAATCTAGTTATGCAGAATTTACTTTGCCTCGATTATTTATAAAAGAAAAACGGCTGAGCCCTGGTGGCGTAGTGGTTGTGCGCGGGACTGCGGCCCAGTGGGTTGGAGGTTCAAATCCAGCATCAGCCCTCCAGGAGCAAGGCTGGGCCTCCTACTCCCACCACCAGAGGGCAGTGATGCCCCTCCCCCAAAAACAACAACAACAACCAAAAAAAGCAACTCTGAGGTTGTTTGCTCCTTTTAAGTACACCACAAAATTGTCAACATTGCCTTTTTGAGCTTATAGGGTATACTTTAATCAACAAATATCACTTATTCCCCACCAGTCCTAATGAACTAGATAGGTTACCAACCTAGGCCAAAGGACATTTTAAAATGTAGATATTTATTCATAGTGGGGATAAAGATAACCGCTTTAATATTCTTAATCAAAAGCATTTGCACTATTTATTTTAAACAGGCCTCTCCCAAGTATATTGGTCCTTGTGTCTGAAATGTGAAAATTCTCCGGCGTTTTCCCTCTAATTGATTGTTTCTGGGACGGATCCGAACTCAAGCTCCAGATTCAATCAACAAACTTGAATTCTGTGCATATTTTAAGGCACCTTAGTGACACGTCAGGTAAGCAGGTAAAGAATCGGGTCAACAGTTCAAACCCAATTGCCATGCCGCTGCAGAGCGATGAGGCTATCTGCCTCTGTAAAGATTTCACAGCCTTAGAATTGGCTTCATGACTGTTTTGATGCCATATTTTAGCCACCAAATAACAACCAGCCCCATAGCCATCAAGTCAATTCTGATTCATTGTGATCCAAGAGGACAAAGGAGAACTGACTGTATGGGTTTCTTAGGTTGTAAATCTTTACAGAAGCAGACTTCCACAACTTTTATGGCAAAGCAGCCATTGGGTTGATTAATAGCTGAGCACGAAGCTTCTCTACCACCAGGACCTTCCAGTAGTTTAGACACGTACGATCACTTTTCACTTCACTTAGGATGGTAAAGATAGTTGATATCTAAATGTTTACCTGTGACTTTCTTATACCCTTTATTTCTACCTGATTCACGGTAGCTCAGTTTGGATACCATGTTCCCTTCTTCGTGTAAAGCTTGGAATGTTGCTAGCATGCAACATAAAGAAAGATTACTGGTTAATAAATTACGGTATACCAGTTGGAAAGGAAAGATTTAGGAATAATAAGATTATACAGAAAAAATAGCAAGGTATGCCACCCTGCATACTTGATGTATAGTGAGAGTGGAACAATCTTAGTTTAATGCCAAAACCCAAACCAAACTCTCACTGCCATCACCTCAGTGCTGACTCAAGGCAAGCCCCTGTGAGTGTTGGAGACCATTCCTGGAGTAGAAAGCCCAATTTTTCCCACTGGGCTGCTGCTGGCTTCAAACTGCCGACCATGTGGGTCTCAGCCACAGGGCAATTCGTAATTGCTTGTGTGACTCTCCAACCTCCCCAACAGAATGTTTTCTGAGTTCTCAGAGACATGCTAGATAATACAGCATGTCAAGGAGGGCTTCAAACGGTTTTGTGGGGAAATTCTATTTTAATTTCATTTTTCCATACACTTGCTGAAGCTCCGTCATAGTTTGAGTGATAATCTTACCCAAGATGGTTGATCAATGATTTCAGCACTGCTTCTCTGACCACAACAAAGTTCTTATTTTTTGCTCTGTTTACACTGTTTGCATTGAAACTTCTTTTTGAACCCAGCCAGGGACAGTGAGATGTGTTTTTTATTTTGTTTGTTTTATCATTTTATTGTGGTCTCATACAATCCTTATCACATTCCATATATTCATCCATTATACAGCAAGCACGTATGTGCATTTGTTGCCCTCATCCTCAAAACATTTGCTTTCTACTTAAGTTCTTGGTATTCGTTCCTCATTTTTTTCTCCCTCCCTTCCCTTCCCGCCTCCCTTATGAACCCTTAAATTGTTATTATTTTGTGATAGTGAAATGTTTTAGGTCTTGCTTTACAGATCCTACCTACCTTCAAACAGTAATATCCTTAATATTAACAAAGATGAATTTTTACGGGCTTAAATGAGAGTAAGAGTAGTAGAATAAAGGTGCATAAGATCAAAAGTTTTTTTAATAAAAGGTACATGAGACATTATATAAAGACCCATGTTTGTTGCTCAGTAATAGAAGAACTTTCTTTACAAAATTAAAAGCTGAGTTGATTAGATCTCAAGAGAAAACGAGAAAACTCTGCCCTTTCTGCCTCCTATCGCCCACACACACACCTCCACACACACACCACTCCCAGCACCGCTCTGGCTGCACCATGCTCACTCAGAGCTCTGGGATCCTAAACTAGCGCCCACCCCTGCTGCCTACCATTAGCCGCCATTATGATCATCTACCGGGACCTCATTGGCCATAATGAGATGGTCAGTAGCATGGAAGGTAACATCCATGACTCGCTCGTGGGTGGCAGTGCCTCAGCTGAAGGCCTGGATGGCGATGAACCATCACTTGCAGGAAACCAGCTTCACAAAAGAAGCCTACAAGAAGTACATCAAAAACTACGTGAAATCAGGGCTGAGCCCCGGTGGCATAGTGGTTGTGTGCGGGACTGTGGCCCACTGGGACAGAGGTTCAATTCCAGCAGTGGGGCTGGGCCTCTTACTCCCACCATCAGAGAGCAGTGATGCCCCCGGCCCCCCCCCCAAAAAAAAGAAGCTAAAAACTACGTGAAATCAACCAAAGGCAAATTGAAGAGTAGAAACCAGAAAGAGTAAAGCTTTTTATGACAGGCTGTAGAACAAATCAAGCACATCCTTGCAAATTTCAAAAACGACCAGTTCTTTCTTGGGGAGAACATGAATCCAGATGTGACATGTTGCTCTCCTGCACTACCGTGAAGACAGTGTGACGCCGTTTATGACCTTCTTTAAGGA
>PVJH01010884.1:0-71391 GCA_004026705.1 Nesogale talazaci
ATTTCCTAGAATTCTCAGAAGAAGGCCAGGCCCACACAGAGGTTTCACTGGCTGTCTCCAGATTGACAGGCTAGACTCCACCCCTACACTCTTACTGCTCACATTGCCACCAGATTAGGTAACTGCCACTCATTCAATAATCATAATAACTAAAATTGGATGTCCCTTGTGGGCTGCACTATAAGCACGTTATATGTATTATTTCACCTAATTCACAACAAACCTAGGTAGTAGGTACTATTATCATACCCACTGAAGAGATGCAGAAACTAAGACCTAGTTTAAAGAATTGATGCTGGTCAAGTTCTCATAAGTGGTCAGTAATAGCCTTAGGATTCAAAGGTCAGCCTAATTCCTGCACCCTATTTTTTCAACTACTACCTGTAATGCACTGGCCCACTTCCTCTTAAGAGAAGCCCAGAGATGTTGACATGGAACCCACTGTCATTATCACAGGTCTGCTCTTAGACCCGAAAGATCAAAGAATCCTACGTAGGCACAGAGCCCCAGAACAGATGATTCACTTTTGTTTCACAGCAAACTCTTGTTCAGCATGATTATTTTCCTGCTAAAGTAAAACAAACAAACAAAAAACACTTCCTTTACTGGACTCGGGTTTTGTATTTATTTCTCGTGGCTATTTATCTTACTATAACAGAGCCTGGTTTTTTAATTAGTGTTCCCCTATATAGGTTTACACTCTTCAAGACATTTGCCTGTTACTCTGCCCATGGGGCAACTTTCATTTTAAAAGAATCGAGTTAAATTGCTTCATAAAATTACAGCATGTGTTCAGAAAAACTTTTTTCTTTTTAAGTTCTCTACGCCTGGGCTTCGTTTTTCACAAAGTGTTTTCAACAGATTTCCTGTTTCATAAATTATGGGGTAGTACCCCCTAGTGGAAGATGAAGAGAAAAATCCTGTTAATTTGCATTTTAAATTCTGGAGGTTTTTTTAATGGAGAACCACATTTCCTTGCCCTAGTTTTTTGGCAGTGTCCCTAAATTACTGAAAGAAGCATGGAGCTCAAGGAGCGAGAGAACTGAGTGGAACTGGGTTGAGCTGCAGGGGGCAATGGAAAATGAGATTGGGATAGGTGGTCAAACCCAAACCAATCTTAGGGTAAGTGAGTTGATTCTGACTGACAGTGACCCCAGATGTCATGACAGAGACGAGCTGCCTCATGGGTTTTTGCTGACTGCAGTCACCTAGGAACGAGGTCTTAAGAAATCTCGAAGATAAAATCAGCTGATACCAAGGGCTCAAGTGGAAAGAAAAGGTTTTGAAGATGCTGATGGCAACATATGTACAAAGGAGTTTGACATGATGGGTATAAGGATTGTGATAAGCTCTGTAACAACCCCCAATAAAATGATCTTTTTTTAAATTCGAAGTTAAGGTATGGAGATGACAGGTTTAGAAACCACAGATAAGCCATCAGGATGAGTCTCAATTAAATGATAGTTCAAGTTCAGTTCTAGGAGGTGATACTCGGCAAGTTGGCAGGAGAGTGACCCAAAACACTGGGAGGACAAGTCAGGTGGCAGAATGGAGATAGAGGGAGCGGGAGATCTCTCTAGCTGGAAGAACAGGGTTGACTCGAAACCTAGTGTAGACTGTCTGGAATGAAATATGGACAGTATTTATATGCTCAGGGTAGAACATGAAGGCAAAAGGAGACCGCAGGCTGAGTGGTGTCAGCGGAGTCTTAACGGCCACCCTCCTCCACCATCCTCATGTCCCGTGAAGGAGTCAGTCTCCCTGGTTGGCTGACTTTCCCTTGACACAGTGCTGAAATCTATTCAAAATGTCTGGAAGCCCTTCTGTAACAGGAGAGCATAGTCAAACATTTAAAAATGTCAGAGTGCTGATCACATTTTTGCACGAATCCAGTAGATGTCTTTTCTCCCTTTCCCCAGGCCACCTGTCTGTGCTTTCATTTCTCTGCCTGCCCTTCTGTCTCAACTTCACGTTCCTGTGCCATTTTCTTAGGCTCCTTGCCCTCATCTACCTTGCTCATATTTCAAAGCGCCCCAGCTGTGTTCCCACAGAAAACACCTTGCTTTAGATGGGACAGGTGTGGATGATGAAACAGCCCGATAAAATGACTGCTTGGTTGTGCTTTGCTTTGTGTAATTACCTGGAGGTAAGACATCTAGAATGAGATGAACTCTTCCTAGCTGAGAAAATAACAGAATCCAGAAATGCTGGGTAAATATATGCGAGTGCCATCAATTTGGAGAAAAAAAAATGAATGCTTAGCCAGAGTTTGAATGACACAAAAAGTATAAAACAAACACTGAAGTTGCTATTTTAAAGTGAGATTTTTTTCCCAGCACAAAACATAAAAAGGGCCTTCAGGGCTGAGCCCCGGTGGTGTAGTGGTTGTGCACGGGACTGCGGCCCACTGGGACGGAGGTACAATTCTTGCAGTGGGGCTGGGCCTCCTACTCCCACCACCGGAGAGCAGTGATGCCCCCCCCCCCAAAAAAAGGGCCTTCAAAGCATTCCTTGAAACACCCCATTATATTTTAACATAATTTTCCCAGAGACTTTTTGAAAACTTCCTTGTATGTTCAATAAACACACACACACACACACACACACACACAAGGGGGTACCCTGAAAACCTGAAATTTCTCTGGGCAAAGCAGAGCTTTCATTGTATTTATTTTTTTCCCTCTAAGTGACCTTAGAGCAACTTGCTCTGAGTGAGTGCACCCAGCGGCATCAACAAGGAAGTTTCTCTCTGGTCACACTGAATTTCTTCATAAAAGTATTTTCACTCAAACATCATTTTTTTGTGATGGTTGATATAAGAAAACATGCTGTTGTGAAATTTTGTTTTCTAGAAAAATGGAGACTGTTGTGATGTTGAACACATCTTATAAGGACAGAGCTATGGGAAAAACTAAAATGTCCAAGTGTTTTTCGTATTTCAAAAAATGTGAAATGTCATTTGATGAAAAATCTCATTCTGCATGTCTATCAGCTTCCTGAATGGATGGAAATGTTGACTCGTAGTCCATTTAGAGTTTGTTCCATCACGTCAAACTGTTAATCAAGTTTTCTATCTAGAGGTTCTAAAATGATTGCTTAGCACAATGCACAAAAAGGCCTGATTTGTGGCAAACGGGGGACTTGGTTTGCCATTACTACAATGCACTTGTTCACATAGAGCCATCTCAGTGCATGAGTTTTTGGCAAAAAAAATAGCTTGCCTTTCTTCCCTTTTACCTGACTTAAACCCATGCAACTTCTTTTTGTTTTCACAAATACAGAAGGACATGAAAGGGCAGCAATTTAATGATGTAGAAGAGGTGAAGAAAAAAAATGGGAGTGGTGCTGTTAGCCATCCAAGCAGATGAGTTTGAAAAATGTTTCTAAGCATGAAATCTCAGATTTGACCAATGTATTAAGTGTAAAGGAGAGTATGTTGAAGGTGGTAAAGGTTTTTTTTAATTGAATACATAGGTTTTGGGGAAAAATCCATTTTGGGGGAAGGTCTATCCACCTATGATCACAATAAGTCAGAATCAAATTGATGGCACTTGGACTTTGGTTTATACACACATATTAAAGATGAAAAAGCTTCATAATTGTACTACCTAAGGACTTAACATGTCAGATAGTCCTCCTTGTCTTTTTACATATTGTATACCTTTTAAAACTTGAAACTATACTTAATGGACTTTTAGAACCACTCGTACCCCCACTGAAATAGATCATGGTTATTTGGACTTGCCATCAAAGATTTTTCTAAGAGAAATGCAACAGTATTGTAGTATTGCTCTAGACTCATAGTATACAAAAAATTAAAATGAAACTCACTGCCATTGAGTCAATAGCAGCTCATGGTGACTGTTACAAAGGGTAGAACTGCCCCTGTGAGTTTTCTAGATTGCGACTTCTTTTCTTCAACAGTTATTGACCTATAATGTACATATCCTATAACTCAATAATTCAAAAACATCAAGAAAAGTTGTGCAATCATCACCACAAGCAGTTTTAGGATATTTTCTTCGTTTTTGCACTCACCGTTCTTAGTTCCTTATTTCACCCTTAGTTCCTTCCCCTAAGAAACCGTTAATCCAGTTGCTTTCTCTATAAGTTTACCTATCCTAGATTTACTAAACAGAAAAACAATCAAAAGCAAGCCAACAGGAAATTAATAATAGCAATAAAGGAAAGCAAATAAAAAGCCTCGGTTGAAAAAACATTTAAAAACTAGAACAAGCTTAACTGGATTGTAAATCAGGGAGATCAAATGATAGAGCGCTAAATTTTAACCCAGCTGCATCTGTAGCCATCCACTTTCCAGTGCATTCTGCAAGTTAGCAAGGCAATTTGCTTCCTTAGTCCATTGTTCGAAGCGATTCAACAAGGGCTTAATCTACATGTCTGCCCTCTTCACCTTTTTTTAAACTGGAAAACCTTAAACATAGGTCCAAAGGAAGATCCAATGATAAGATACTCCATTTTGACCTAACTGCATCTGCCACAATCAACTTTACAATGGTCTCTGATCCTTCAACTATGATCAGTGGGGATTCACCAGAGGCTTAATCCGTGTGTGGATCCTGCAAAGGGACTTGGGGCTTCCACTCTCAGGCAGAGCCTTCTGCAAACCAGGTGTCCATACATTGAGCCCTGGTTTGGATTATATTATGTACAGTTCCTGGATCACACAGGCTGGTGTGCTTCTTCAATGTGAACTTATTTGATACTTCACTTAGATGGCTGATGGTTTGGAAACAAGCTTGTAAGACTCCAGAAACTGTTCTTTCTAGTTTTCTCACCACACTTTGCTGTAGCACCCATATCTTCAGTGATCTTTTCATAAGATTTAGCATCAAACAGGGCCATGTCATAAGAACTAATGGTTTTTAGATTGGAGCTAGAATTAAGTGCAAGCCCAAAATCCATTAATGTGTCTAGGGTGTATGTGTGTGTGTGTGTGTGTGTGTGTGTGTGTGTGTGTTTAACCTACAGACCTCATTGTCACTTTGTGCTAGACAACAATGTCATTTTATGTTAGAGAACATTATCAACCGTCCCCCTTGGGCATCACTTCCACTGCCATCCAATCAATGCGGACTCAGAGGAACCCAAAAGGACAGGGTACAGCTGCTGCTTGTGTTTCCAAGACTAGCTGTTGATGGGAGGGGACAGCCTTGTCTGGTGGTTCTGAATTCTTGACCTCCCAGTTAGCAGTCCAAATCTGTAACCACTTCGCTTCTAGGCCTTTCCTATGGCAGTAACTAGAGAGAGGCCATTCTTTTCTTTGCTGTTATTGCTCACTGCTGTGAAGTCCTGGTAACACAGTGCTTACATGTTGGGCTGTTAACCCCAAGACCAGGAGGTAGAGTCATGATTCTCAAGCTTCTTAGGGATGCAGCCCTTTAATACAGTTCCTCATGTTGTGGCGACCACTTATGTGGCCATATCTGCACGTGGGCAGACCCACCAAGAGACAGATAGAGGAGGCGTGTCTTGGTTCCTGAGACCATCAGAAATAGGATCTTAGGCAACCCCTGTGAAAGGATCATTCGACCCCCCCAGGTTGAGAACCGCAGAGTTAGAAACCACCAGTCACTCCATGGGAGGACAGCAAGTCTTTCTACTTCTGTAAGGAATTGCCATCCCAGAAGGTCCTGGGACAGTTCTGCCCTGCCTTGTTGGGTGGCTATGAGTTAGCATTGACCTGACCGCAGTGACTCTGTTGCTGTTAGTTCCTGCGAGTTGCCTCAGAGATAGCAGAATGAAACACTGCTTGGCCCTGTACCATCTTCCTCCCTGTTGGTAGACCTTGGAGTCCATTGTGGCTGTTGTGTGTCAGTCCCTTTCACTGACAGCATCTCTTGTTTGTATTGATCAAACTGGATGTTTAATTCTAGCAACTGGCATTTCCTGACGATGCCTCCAAAGTGAACAAGACCACATCTTGCCATACCGACTTCTAAGTAGCATGCTGAGTGCCTTTCTTCTAAAATGGCTTCATTCTGAAGTCTGCAAGCCTACTGTATCTGCCGTGTTCTTGTCAACACTGCAGTTCATATGCATCAATGTCTCTTTCTCTCCGTTTTGTATGCGGCTTTCACAGACGTGCGAGATGACTGAAAAGACCATGACTTGGGGCAACCATAACTTAGTCATCAAAGTGACAACTTTGCTTTTTAGAAAGGTTACAGAGGTCTTTCATGGCACATTTGCTCAATGCTGTGTGTTGTTTGATTTTTTGACAGCTGTTTTCATGGGCATTGACTGTTGATCTGAGGACAATGAAATCATTGACAACTTCAGTTTCTTCTCCATTTGTCACGAAGCCATTTATCAAGCTAGTGGAGGGGCTTTTATTTTCTTTACTCTCAGGTACATACATTTCTAGGGTGATATTACCAAATCAATAGATGTTTAATTTATATTTTTAATCAAACATCAAGTGATCTTCCTCTAGGGGGTCTTCCACAGAGAAAAGAGAGGGAGGCAGTTTCTTCTAAAAATGTCTGGTGCAGAGGGTGGATGTGGGAAGGGTGAGTAAAACCTGAGTCTTTAAGCATACAACATCTGAGATGCAAAATGGACCCGATGCCCAGAGTACTGATCCATGAGCCAAGCCAGTCCCTGCACCTCCCAATTTTCTGTGACTCCACTGTCTTTTTCTATTCTCAGTGTGATTTAGATATTGCTCCCTGTCACCAGAAAAGCCCCAAAGCCTGCCTCAGTTTCTACCAAATTGTTGCTTTCTTTCTTCTCATCATGATCTCAGGCATTATAGAAGTTCAGTGAACTTAGGTAATTTTCCAAGGTCAAGCAAGTAGTACACAGGAGAGCATGGCCTTAGCTGCACATTTTTCACACAACACTGCCCTGCTCTCTATTAGGGTCTGGGTTCTAAGGGCCGAAGTGAGTTCCCCTTTTCCTCTAAATAGGCCCTAAAGAAGACTCCTTGGAAGAGGATTAAAACAACTGCAGAAACAAATGAAGGCTAGTGGGGTACACTGACTTGTTTCCTGCTTGGAGAGGAATTAGAGAAATTTGGTCAACCTGCACCCATCCCACCCAGAGCCCTAGGACAGAGCTAGCTGACTTCCTCATCCCTGGAACAGCAGCAGGCAGGGTTCTATTCCAAGAATCGAGGGAATGGGTATAGAAGTAATGTCTCAAAGTCCAAGGTATTTCCACTGTACTAGGCCATCTTTCCAGCTCAACTGGATATTTGTCTTTTGCATTTACTAATGTTTCTTAAAGTCAGGTTGTGGCTAGAAAATTGGTGATAAGAGTCTCTGCAAAGAGGGTATAGAGGGCCTGGGAGGACTTGACCAAGGGTAATGAAACTGAGAGGAGAGGAATTTCTGGAACCCAAATGAAGGCTGAGCATGAGAGTGGAACAAGATGAAAGTAAAAGGAAATAGAGGAAAGAGCTAGGAAGCAAAGGGCATTTATAGAAGCTAAATAAAGGTAATATGTACATATGTAAATATATTTATATATGAGGATGGGAAAATAGATCTATGTGTATATATTTATAGGTTTAGTATTAAGGTAGCAGGTGGACATTGGGACTCAAGTACTCCGTCAATGCAAGAACACTTTGTTCTATTAAACTGGCATTCCATGGTGCTCATCTTACCAACGTGATCGCTGAAGACAAATGTGTGCATAAGCAAATGTGGCGAAGAAAGCTGATGGTGCCTGGCTATCAAAAGATAGAGTGTCTGGGGTCTTGAAGTCTTTAAGGTAAACTAGTGGCCATCTAGCTCCGAAGCAACAAAGTCCACATGGAAGAAGCACACCAGCTTGTGTGATCATGAGGTGTTGAAGGGATCAGGTATCAGGCATCAAAGAACAAATATCATATCATTGTGAATGAGAGGGCGTACAGACCAGGGGCTCAAATCTCATCTGTAGGCAACTGAACATTCTCTTACAGAAGGACCATTGGGAGGAGATGAGCCAGTCAGGGTGTAGTGCAGCAACAAAACGTGAAGCATTCCTCTAGTTCTTAAATGCTTCCTCACCTCACCTCCCCACTATCGTGATCCCCATTTTACCATACAAATCCAGCTAGACCAAAGGATGTACAATGGTACAGATAGCAACTGGAAACACAGAGAATCCAGGACGGATGATCCCTTCAGGACTAGTACTGATAGTGGTGATACTGGGAGGGTGGAGGTAAGGTGGGGTAGAAAGGAAAACCAGTTATAAGGATCTACATATAACCTCTTCTCTGGTGGACAGACAACAAAAATGTGGGTGAAGGGAGATATCAGAAAGTGTAATAAGATATGACAAAGAAATGCTAATTTATAAATTATCAAGGGTTTTTGAGGAAGCAGGGAGCAGGGAGCATTTATTCCCTAATAAAATGAGTTGATACCAAGGGCTCAAGTAAAAAGAAAAAAATTTTTTCAGAACATTTCCTTTATTTTTGCATAGTTCAATTGCTTAACTTTCCTGATTTTTTTTCAAAATCATTTTATTGGGGGCTCATACAACTCTTATCATGATCAATACACACATCGATTGTATGCAGACCACATTTGTATATCTCTTGCCATCATCATTCTCAAAACATCCTCCTTCTACTTAGGCCCTTGGTATCAGCTCCTCATGTTTCCCACGAAAATGTTTTGAGAATGATGCTTGCAATAAATGTACAAATATGTTTGACACAATGGATGGATGTATGGATTATGTTATGTTGTATAAGCCCCCAATAAAATGATTTAAAAAGAGATTCTCTGCATCAGAAAAGAGCTTTTTAATGTGAGGAAAATTCTTCTCAGGGATTGCTAAAGTTTATTTTGGCTGGAGTTCAGATCACATGAAGAGATTCACACCTCAAGAATCGGAGCAGTTTGTACAAAAAAGGCGTGTTCCTTTGACTTGGAATTAAAGTCATTCCAGAAAACCGATTATGGTATAAACAGGTATCCAACTGGGGACAGTTGAGAGTTCCCTGCCCCTAGACTCTGAGAAATAAAGGGAGGACTATCAGGTGGTAGGTGGGGAAATGAATGTGACAAGGGACAGAGGAATGTGGTGATGGGTATAGTCAGGGGACTCTAGAGTGGGACATCTGCTTGCCAGTTTTTAACTTTTCTCTTTTTTCTACATCTCAATTCCTGCATGTTCTCCCCATATTCAGACACTCAGTAGCAACATCTTCTGTGCTTTTGAGTGCTCAGAAGGAGCCTGTGACCTTGCTCAGGAGAGCAGACCAGCTGAGTGAGAGAGACTGCTCAGCAAGAAGCACCACCCAGAGGCACCTGGAGAAGGCACATGGAACTGCTGGAGCAGTAGACTGCTGGAATGGCAGGCAGCCCAACGTTGTGGAACAGGTAAGTGGTGATGATCTAAAGTACTCTTCCAAATCAAGAGGAGCTTGTGAACGGAAGAGCTTCACAGGGGCAAGTGAAGTTGCTTGAGCAAGAGAGGTTTTCCTGGCAGATGTTCTAGATGATGTGAACAATTGCATTGGAATAGCGTGGGTCCTGAGCCTACTCCCTTCTGATTAGTATCTTCTGGATGAGAAGACCAAACACAGAAGATGACAGGGGAAGACAGTGGCAAATACACTGTTGGCAGCCACCAGAAACTCGGAGGGAAACATGTGAAGTTCTTCCCTCGAGGATTTCAAAAGAAATCAATATGTGTGAGACTCAGATGTGAATGACCATTCTCCAAACTTGTACTTTGAAGGCATGCGGATTGCGGTATGTTGTCATGTCAACCTAGAAAACTGGGCCATCTGGGCTATTGGTTTCATCCAGGTTTCCTGTGGCTGAGGAAACAGTGATGAGCCCAGGATCTTGTCTCTTCTGTGGACTTGGAGGACTTTTCTTCTTTTATGTCATGGCAGGGCAAAGCTGTATGTATGTCCTAACACCCATAGGGGGGAATGACCCTGTTAATACTTGAACTACCAGTGGCATGGCCTCCAGTATTATGATCACACACATGCTACTCCAGTATAGCAAACTGATAAGACAGGTGGTGGTCAGGCTTCATGACCTTCCAGGCAGTGACAAACAAGGAAGATAGCCCAGTGGTTGATTTAACAAAAATTAGCAACATTGAGACCCTTATACATCACGAGTATTGTTTGACACAGTGCTGGAACATGAGTCTCCCTCAGTTGCAAGGTATCAGTGGATTGAAGCATGACAGTAATCATGAAGATGACACTAGGTCAAGTGGCATTTCATTCTACCTGGGATGACCATGGGAGCCTGGATGGTGAGGTGGTTATGAGTTAGGATACTAAACTCAAGGTCGACAGGTCAAAGCTGCTTTTCCAAGAAAGAAAGACAAGACTTCCTACTCCCCGTAAACAGTCTCGAAAACCCACGGGATCAGTTCTGCCCTGTCCTGTGGGCGTCACTCTGCGTTGGAATCAAATCCGTGGCAGTGAGTGAGGGGTCACCATGCTAGAGTCAACTAATAGCTATTAGCGTCTAATAGCAACCCAGTGGGAAGGGAGGGGGTGTCTGCATCTTGTGAAAGTGAGTTCCCTAACAAATGCATAGTCAAATGCTCTTCCCCGTGTGATACCATCAATATATTTAGTAAACAATTTCCATTCCTTTATCTAGGTCACTGATTCCAATGATAAAATAGCTTTGCCCAGCAGCCTGGGAAGCTGCCCACGCCCGTGTATGCTGATCAATATTCACTTGTTAATATTTGATCTGGAGATTCTATACCCAGGGAAGGTGGCAGGCACTCTTTACCTGTCTCTCTGAATAGTAAGTCTTAATTCATGGTGGACGTGTTTAAAAGTTGTTTTCTTTCTACAGGAAGAATATAATGGGAATGACTGCATTGTGTCAACTTCTGAACGAAAGTGTAGAAATGTTAAAGGGACTAAGACTCTAAATTGATAACCTGCCCAGTGGTTCCCAAGCTAGTTATGAATCAAAGTCGTGGTGTTTGGGTGTTGGGAGCCAGGGAGGGGAGTGGCTTTTGAAAATATTCCCTGGAGAATAACTCTTGCCACAACATCAAGATCTTTAGGGCAGAGTCTGGAAGCATCCTCAGAGAAATCTAATGATTGGCTCGTGTTTCACTAAATCGGAAACGTTTATGCCAGACTCATATTTCATGCAGGAATTCTCTTTGATGTTCATCTGGGATTACTGGAATGCAACTTCCTCAGGCCGGTTTCAGCACTTGGGTTATTGTTCCGAGCCGAGAAATGTCACAGAAGGAAGGAAGTGAAGGAAGTGTAACTCTCCCTAGAGGAGCACGTCATCAAACAGCCCCCTCCCTCTACACTGATTCGTCTTTGCTTTTCTCTGTTCCTTGGCAGACCAGCTCTTAATGGCGCCCAGGTTTGCTCCTCCAAACCTCAGCCTGGTGCATGGCTTTAGGTTGCCACATTGCAGAATCTGGCACAAGAGCGGTCTTCTTGATCTGTTCCCTCTCTGACTGCAGTAGTTTGGTTGATTAGTTGAAAAGAGATGTTTACTTGAGGCCAGAGATCTGATCGACTCTGGTAGGAAAGATAACAGGGCATAAACATGATTGCTTAAATCAACTTCTTCAGTAAAAGTTGAAGGAACTCTTACAAAAGAAGGAAGAGATTTGATGAAGCATTCAAAATGTGTCTACCATATACCCAATGTAGGGGGTAAAGTAAGATCTACCTGAACACTTCTTGTGTTAAGGAACTCACCATTTCGTGAGGTCCAATCCCTCCCCGCTGAACAGTTCTAAGTATTCAACAGCTTCTTTGGTAATGGCCATCATATATCTAGTTGTATTATTTGGAGAACGAAGAATAAACCTACTCCTTGTTCTCAAATGCCATCTGGAATGGTTATTATGTCCATCAAGGAGGCCTGGTCATGCTGTCAGGTAAGCACTAGATTTCTAACTGCGGGGTTGGTAGTTCAAACCCACAAGCCACTCAGAGGGAGAAAGATGAGGCTATCACTCACATCAAGTTGTAAAGCCCAGAAACCCTATGTAGGATCTCTATGAGTTGGAACAAATTTGTTCACTTCTTTGATTTTGTTTTCTCCAGACCACATTTTGCTTTCTCCAGATCATATACACTTAGTTCCTTCACCTGGTCCCGTTTAGCTCTAGTCTCTCTTTATTCTTATCTACTTTTGTTGACTTGGTAGATGTGCCCATTGCGACTGTGTTAATTTGTTTTCCTAGTAACTCATTACTGTTGAATCACTTCTGACTCTCAGAGATTCCATGTGTTACAGAGTAGAACTGCCCCAGGGAGATCATATTTTAGGCAATGCTGGATTCATATTTACAAAATCAGATCTTTAGCCCTTTCTTCTGTGCTGCCGGTTGGGTTCAAACCATAATGCATTAGGTTAGTCATCAATAAGGGTTTTTTTTGTGCCAACCTTGGACTTTTATTAATATACAGTAGTGTTTTAGATTATGCTTGTGGTGATTTTAAAAATGCAAATAATTTCATGATAGAATTTTGCAGAATCAATGACCTAGCACTTGGAAATAGCTATTTCAATAACGTAACAACTTTTCACAACTTTTTCCAACTTTGACAGTTGGAATGCACACAATTCAAATTGTGGAAAAATCATCAAATCTGTGGACAGAGATCATGGAGAAATTTGATATCAATGCCAGGGACTGACTGTGGAGCAAACCATATAATTACTCATATGCAAATTCAGGTTAAAAAAAATTGAAACAAGCTGAAACAGATGAAAAGAAATCCACGAGAGCCAAACTACAGTCTCAGATATATATATCACCATAATTTAGAGAACTACTCAAGAATAGACTAGATGCATTGAACATTCATGACTGAAGACTGGCTGGTTTGTGGGATGACATCAAGAGCATCATATATGAAGAAAATAAAGTCATTAAAAAGATAGGAGAGAAAGAAAAGACCAAAGTGAATTTCAGAAGAGACTCTGAAACTTGCTCTTGAATACAGAGTAGCTAAGACAAAAGAAAGAAATGATGAATAGAAAGAATCGAACAGAAGATGTCAAAGGATGGCTGGAAATGACAAAGTGAAATATAATGAAATGTGCAAAGACTTACTAGAAAACCAAAATGGAAGAATATGATTGACATTTTTCAACATGAACTAAAGAATAAACTGAAGTGTTGAGTTATAGTACTGAAGAATTGGGCTGAGCCCCGGTGGCCTAAGTGGTTGAGTGTAGAACTGCAGCCCGCGGGCTTGGCGGTTCAAATTCAGCGGTGGCTCTCAGGAGCGCCACTGGGTAGTGCCCACAACCACCAGAGGCAGTGATGCCCCCCCCCCCAAAAAAAAAAGTACTGAAGAATTTTGTGGGCAAAGTATTGAACAACACAGAAAGCATCAACCATTTCAGGAGGTAAAAAGATCAAGAGGTTTTGAAGAAAGAAGTCCAAGGTACACTGAAGGAACTGGCAAAGGTAGGACTCCAGTAATTGATTAAACACCAGTTGGAATGTTTCAACCAAGGGATGTAATGAGAAAAGTGGTCACTCATCTATGCCAAGAAACTTGTAAGGTATCTGGCCAACTAAATGGAAGAGATTCATATTTGTGCCTATTTTAAAGCCCATATGGAATACAGAAATTATCAAATAATCTCATTAATAACACACGGCAAATTTTCTCGAAGATAATTCAAAAATGGCCATAGTAGTACATCAACAGGAAACTACCAGCAATTCAGGCTGGAGTTAGAAAAGGAGCTGGAGCAAGAGTGAACATTGTTGATGTCATCAGATGAAATCAGTTGAACACAAGACCAGAAAGATGTTTACCCATGTTTAGTTAAATAAGTAAATGATAACATTGGGAAGAATGGGAATTTCCAAAACAGTTGTGCTCATGTGGAACCCTTTCAGAGGTCAAGAGGCAGTCTGGGCAGCACAGAGAGGTGGATACCGCAAGCCATACAAGTAGGGAAATGGTGTCAGGGTTGTATCCTTTCACTATGGCTCTTCAGTCTGTATGCTGAGCGAATCATCTGAGAAGTTGCACTGTGTGAGGGGCCCCTGACTATCCTGTTGGGCATGTGTTGGACTGCCAACCACAAGATTGGCAGTTGGAATCCACTAGCCACTCCTTGTGAGAAAGACACAGTTATCTGCTCCTGTAAAGATACACAGCCTTGGAAACCTTAAGCATGGCTTCTTTAAGCCAATACAGACTTGGTGGCAGTGGGTTTGGACTATGTGAAGAAGTGTGTGATACCAGCATTGGAGGAGGACGCATCTCCAGCTGGTGATGTGCAGATGGCACCACCCTGCCTACTCAAAGGGAACAGGGCTGGCCACACTTGCTGATGGAGAGCAGAGGTGACTCCCGTTAGGAGGGATTGTCCCTCAGCACAAAGGAAAGCGAGTCCTCACACCGGAGCCAATCGACGGCATGATAAATGAAGAAATGATTGACTCTGTCAAGAATTTCATTTTCCTGGAATCCACACTCAAAGCTCATGAGAGCAACAGTTAAGAGATCAAATGATGACTTGCACTGAGCAAAACTGCTGCACAGATGGAACTTTGAGGACCAGGATGCACCTAGCCCAAGCCATGGTATTTTCAGTCACCTCATACACATGTGAAAGCTAGACAGTGAATAAGGAAGACCAAAGAAGAATTGATGCTTTTGGATTACGGTGTTGGCAAATAATACTGAATGCACCACAGACTGCCAGAAGAATGAATGAATTGGTCTTAGAAAAAGTACAGACAGGCTACTTCTTCAAAGGGAGTATGGTGAGACTTTGTATCACATACTTTGAACATGTTATTAGGAGAGATAGGACTTCATATTCAATAAAAATAGGTCAGCGAAAAGAGGAGACTCCTTAAGGAGATGGATTGTGTAGGGCTGGTCCCCATCCCAACTATGTGGACAGCCCCCCATTGTCTCCCAGATGAATGCCCTATAGAAGACAGCACTGAAGCCACAGCTCAGGGAGAGGGGTGTGTCTGATCAGAGCATTCAGCAGCATACAAAGAGGGAAGGAGAGAGAGTGGAGCACACCCTGGCCCATCAAGCTCCAAGGACGATATTCCTACTCAGAGCTGCCAATGCACAGAGAAGACCATCAGGCCAGCCTCACCATGAGACAAGACATTCCTCACTGACCCTTACAGCTACCAGAGACAACATTTGAGGCACAATGTAGGAATTGTGAGCGATCTGACTCCACCACACTGGGGTGAAATGCTAAGGGGGTGCCACAGAGAAGCAAGGGATGCAAAGCAATGAAGCCCCTGAGGAACACCAAAAGTAGACTTTGGGGTCAAGGCCTAGCACCCCATCTGACTCGACCAGAAAACACTCCTAAAGGTCAACAAACAGACCTGGAACTATTTATAGGCTTTTTTTTGTTGTTGTTTTTGTTGATTTGTTTTGGGGTTTTCTTTGCTTGTTTGTTTTTCTTTGCCTTGTTTTTGTGCTTATTACTGCCCCTGCATGTCTCTCTCGATAAGATAGGTTGGATAAGCAATTTGGTGGGGAAAACAATGGGACCGACGGTTTTGGAGGAGCGTGGGAGAGGGGAGGCAGGGAAAGGAAGTGGTATTAACAAACCCAGAGATAAGGGAACAACAAGTGACCTAAAATCAGTGATGAGAAGGGTGTAGGATACCTGATAGGGCTTGATCAAGGGCAATGTAACTGAGAGGAATTACTGAAATCTGAATGAAACTGAACATGATAGTAGGACAAGAGGAACGTCAAAGGAAACGGAGGAAATAACTAGGAGGCAAAGGACAATATAGAGGTCTAAATATAGGCGTGTACATGTGTGAATATATTTATAATGAAAAGGAAATAGATTTATGTACATATATTTATATGTTAAATATTAAGGTAGCAGCCAGACAGTGGGCCTCTTCTCAAATACTCCCCCAATGCAAGAACACTTTGTTCTAGTAACCTGGCAATCTGTGATGCTTACCTTCCTGACATGATCACTAAAGACAAAATGGGTGCATACAAAATGTGGTGAAAAAAGCTAATGGTGTCCAGCAAGCAAATGATATAGTGTCTGGGGTCTTAAAAGCTTAAAACCCAACAAGTGGCCATCTAGCTGAGAAGGAGCAAAGTCCACATGGAAGAAGCATACCAGCCTGTGTGATCATGAGGTGTTGATAGGATAAGATATCAAAGACCCAGAACAAAAAATCATATCAATGTTAATGAAAGGTAGTGTGGAGTGGAGATCCAAAACCTATCTGTAGACAATTGAATATTCCCTTATAGAAGGGTCACAAGAAAGAGATGAATCAGACAGGGTGCAGTAGAGAGGAAGCATACAACTTTCCTCTAGTTTTTTAATGCTTCCTCCCCGCAACTATCATGATCCCGATTCTACCTTACAAGTCTGACTAGACCAGAGCGTGTACATGAGTCCAGATAAGAGCTGGAAACACAAGGAATCCAGGACAAATAAACCTTTCGGGACCAATAGTAAGAGCTGACATATCAGGAGGGGAAGGGTAAGATGGGGTACGAAAGGAGAACCAATCACAAGAATCTACATATAACCCCCTACCTAGGGGATGGACAATAGAATAGTGGGTGAAGGGAGAGATGTTGGACAGTGTAAGACATGATAATAATAATCATTTATAAATTATCAAGGATTCATGAGGGAGGGGCCTTGGGGAGGTAGGGGAAAAATTAGGAGCTGACACCAAGGCTCAAGTAGAAAGAAAATGTTTTGAGAATGATGATGGCAACAAATGTACAAATGACACAATGGATGGATGGATGGATTGTGATAAAAGCTGTATGAGCCCCCAATAAAATGATTTTTTAAAAAAATGAGGTGGATTAGTGCAGTGGTTACAACAATGGGAACAAATGATTGTGAGTGTGGCATAAGACCAGACAGTGTTTCTTTCTAAGGTATATGCAGTCACTACAAGTTGAAACTTTCTAGATGGCACATAACCCAAACAACAACATTTTTGAAGGATTGTGGATGGCTTTAAAATATATGATTCGCTGAGCCCCGGTGGCGTAGTGGTTGCCCACGGGACTGTGGCCCACTGAGATGGAGGTTCAATTCCAGCAGCAGCTCCACAGGAGCAAAGGCTGGGCCTCCTACTTCCACCACCAGAGGGCAGTGATGCTCCCCCCCCCCAAATATATGATTCATCCACACAAAATAAACACTTCAAAACAAAGCACTTAGAAACAACCAGAATTGTTTGCAAACTACGATGGGACTGAAAGGGAAATTGGTACATAAAGAACCTCCCATGAAATCCTGTGTCCTCGGTGTCTAAAACTTTCTCACAGCTGGTCCAAGAGGGCTAGATGAATCACTGCACCCATGAACTCAGAAGAAGTTTAATTATTTCTGGTACAAAGGCTAGGACATTTCTTTCTTCTTGGGTTTCCCCCAGAGAAGATGTAAAAGCATGTGTTATGGATTGAATTATATCCCCTGTCCCACAAAGTTATGTTGATGTCTGATCCCTGGTGCCTGTGAAAGTGACCTTGTTTGGAAGTAAGAACTTTAAAGATGTTATCAGTTCATCGGAGGTCAGACTGCAGGAGGGTGTCCTAAACCACTATGAGAGGTATCCTCATAAAAGCAGTGAAGAGACACACAGCTGCACAGAGAGAAGATGATCACGGGCTGGTGAAGGCAAAGATCGCTGCATCTGCAAACCACAGCATACTGCAAGGGACGGGGAGACCTGTCCGCAGAGTGTTCAGAGGGAACGTGGTGAAGAGGACCCCCTGCATCCCCAGCCTCTGTAACACGAGAGGGTAGATTCCTGCTGGTTGACTGTGTCCTCTTCATGGTACATGGGGACAGTAGCCCTAGGACATAGAATACGTCAGGTACATCGGCTCTTTTGACTATACCCACGCAGTGAAGACATATTTGTAGGATTGGTTTTCTGACATCTGCCAGCGTAAGATCTAACAGTGTTGATCAAGGCCCAGTTCATTAGAGGCTATTATTTATAGAGGCCCCACTGACACAGCTGTCTCTAAGGGCCTGTGTCTCTCTAGGGATGGGTGTGAGAGGATTTAACAGTAGTTTTCAAGCCATGTTGTGAAGGGCGCATCAGTGGTGGGGCTGTAAGCTCTCCATCCCTGCCCTTGACCCAGGAGCAGGCGGCATTTCCTTCTGAGTCAGAGCCTACTTGGTGGCACCTGACGACAATGCTATCACCTCCCGACCCCGCACCGCATAGCCCTCGAACAACAATCCTGTGACTTAAAATCTGTTTGCAACTCCTGATCTAAAGGAATAGGCAGACAGCTGTGGGCTAGTTAGGGGTGGGGTAGTTACTGCCTTGGAGTCAGTTCTGAGTCACTCCTATGCCATCTGTTAGTAAAATCTGTAGGGTTTTGCTATCTATCATCTTTATTATTTTTGATTAATCATTTTATTGGAGGGGTTATTACAAATCTTATGACAATCCATCATTCTTATGTTATTATGCACAACTTGTACATATGTTGCCATCATCATTTCCAAAACATTTTTCCTTCTACTTGGGCCCTTGGTCTCAGTTCCTCTTTGTTCCCCTCCCTCCCCCACCACCTCCCACTCTCGTGAACCCTTGATCAATTATTTATCATTGTTGTTATTTCGTGTCGATCGTCTTTGGGGAAGCAGTTTGCCTGGCCTTTCTGGAATCCAGGGAAATGCATGGATTTGAACCAACCACTTGTGTCTTTCAGGTCACACTCCATAAACATTGCTCACTGCCCGAAGCTTTCACTGGCGCACAAGCAGCAGTGGGTTCAAAGGCTCTCTGTTCCCAGTTTCATTTAGAGCCATATGTTGTCATAAGCAAGCTCTGGGGGGATTGACAGCTCCTTATTAAATCTGAGGGGCCCGACGAGGACATATGGGAAGACAGAAGGCCATTTCACCTCAGCTTGGAGGTGGCCTGAGGAAGGACCATCTGTCCATGCTCTGAGTCTCCTGAAAAGACTAAGAAAAGGACTGGTGTTTTACCAACAAGGTAATGTGCAAAATACAACCTCCAGGATTTCAGCATAAACATTCTTTGTTTGATTGTTAATTTTTTTGGGGGGGTCCATCACTGCCTCTGGTGGTCATGGGCGCTACCCAGTGCTGCTCCTGATAAACATTTTTTTAAGTCTCTTAAAAAATAATCAAAGGCAAATTAGTTGATTATGTTTTTTAGTTCTTTGTTAACTGTTTTTCTAATTGTTTCATCCAAAAACATAATCAACTAATTTGACTTCATAGACATATACAGTATGTTCCACCCAACAACACTATATGTATTCTTTCTAATGCACATCGTTCATTCTGAAGAATAAACCATGTTACACAATAAATTTCAATAATAAAAAAAATAATCAAAGGTTGATAATGATGATGGCAACAAATGTGCAAATGTGCTTGGCATACAATGGATGGATGGGTAGATTATGATATGAGTTGTATGAGCCCCCAATAAAATGATCAAAAGATAAATTAGTTAGAAATAAAATTTTAAAAATAATCAAAGGGATTGTTTCTCATTTAAAATAATCAAAGGTCTGCTTTATTAATAAGCAAAGTTCAGTAAACTATGCATAGAAAAATCTGGCTCTGTCTATTAAAAATATAGGTTACTTAAAAAAATTTTTTTAATACATAAAATTACCAAGTTGGTCATGTTAGATTTAGAGTGCTTGTCTTTTCTTTGTGATAATGAGAGGACCCACTGTCTATTAATACCCTTTTTGGTTTTGGATAATAAGGCCATGGTATTAAAGTGCCAGAGAAAGTCCGTCCCGCTCTTCCTTGTCATTGAGATAAACAATGGCCAGGGGTGGGAGGGCAGCGCAGACTCAGTGTAGACTGACTTGGTGAAGGGAATCACTATTGAGCTTGCAGAACTCAACTGTCACTGACAAAGAGTTTAATAATAAGTAATGGTGGCAGAACAAAGCCTAGAGCGGACCTTGGTATGGAACATTAATCCAAGAAGCCCAGAGTTTACAATTTACCAGGCCAAAATAGCATACATTTCAGACGAACTACCTGGTCAATGAGGAGGGGAGTCCAAGATGGCCCTGAGGAAGAAGTGGAATAGGCCATGCTCATGTCGGCTTGGTAAGGGGGTATTTCTCATCGAAAATTCCACCAACAAGGGTCTTCACCATCCTCACAAACCCAAACGGTAACCCTAGTTTTGTTTTGAGAGTTCTGCGAGACTAGGGTCGATTGTGAGTTTCCATACATATGACAAGTACAGGCGACTTGAATGAAGAAGTCTGAGTCTAACGAGACATGTCTTGGAGGAAAGACCTGGCTTTCTACTTTCAGAAACTTGGCCATCAGCCGTTCAGTGGAGCACAGTTCCATGGTGACAGGCATGGGGTCACCCCGAGCCAGCGTGGATTTGATGACAGCTGGTACTAGAATAGTAAGTTCCCAAGGTAGCAACAGAGTAGGTACACGTCAACGATCGACTGGGGCAGAACCCTGAAATGCCCGATAGATGACAACTACCTGGGTCACTAGCAGCCCCCACCTTGGTGGAGAGTCTGGCAGCTGAGGGTGAGAGCAGAAATATCTGATACTCAAAGGTCACTGTCACCTTCTCTCAAATGACCAGACGGGGACAACACAAGAGAGCCTGACAGACTGAGAAGCACAGTGATAATGACAAAGAACAGGCTGGTGAAGGACTGGAAGCAGCTGAAGGACCTGTACATTCTTCTTTCTGGGGTGCCCCAAAGCCCACTTCTGGGCTGGATTTAGAGTGAAGATGTCCCTGCAATGAAATGGGCAGAGTCCTCTCTGCTCATCTTCGCCAAACACACACCACTCCCCAAGGAAACCAAATCTCCAGACACCTGGAGCTAAACCCATTGTTAATGAATAAATTAGGTACAAGACTAGCTCTTTAGAAGAAGTGATCTGAGAGCCATGGGTTTTTTTCCAGAATTTTACTTTGCTTGATGTTTAAAATACACTAAGCAATGCTGTTTGGTGCCATTGAGTCGATTCTGTCACATAGCAGCACAACAGAGCCAAACACAATCCATCTCGTGCAGGATCATCCTCCTTTTCACTGCCCTCCAATGAAACCACCAGCAGCTCTGAGAGAGAAAGGTTGGGCTTTCTGTTCCTGTGACCAGTTTCAGTCTCAGAAACCCACAAGGGGTCGCTACGCGAGTCAGTACTGACTCCATGGCAGTGAGTTTGGAGTGTGGAGAATGCACTTTGCAAAACCTGAAATCTCTCTCCAGACATTAGTGTCTCCTGCTAACAGATCCAAAGTGTAAGACAAAGCCTTACCGTCCCTGCCTTTAAGGAATATTCTGGCTGAACTTGTTCCAAGCCAGATTTCTTTGTTCTTGGTGTGTGTTGTTTGCTCAATCAATGGTGTTTTGACTCTTCTTGGCCAGCACCATAATTCAAATGCATCGATTCTTCTTTGCTAGGCAATAGGATGAAGTATTGCCTACTCCCATTCTCTGGCCTCCTAAACTTCTAGTCTGTATCCAAGGAAATCCTTTTCCAGGAAAATGTTGCCCCAGAAACTATTAGGATGACTAAGCTCAGGGCCTCCCAACCAAGTTCTTTTGAGGCAGTAGCATATTTATATTGATTTTTATATATGCTTGGGAAGTCCATTGCAATTTCTGCATCCCTGTTATGCCACGAACCAGACTATACTAGTTCATTTGCTTGACTGTGATGGGCAGGCCCGTCAATTTGCCTGCCCCGTAGATGACTCTTTCCCCCAAAGCCTGTGTGGTCTCTACTCTTAAAGTATAAAGTCTGGGCTTTTGTGGCAGAGACAATAATGGTCATGAGGGTTATATATATAACAAAATGCCCTCCATAAACAGGAGAGGCAATATATAATTATATAGTTTTAAAAATCCATAGCAAAAGGGGGACTGATTGGAGCTAGTCCTATTTTTCTAAAGCCCTCCCAAGTTCAACAAAGTGGTTCTTAAGTGCCTCTGTTGAGCAGAATTCTCAGAAGGGATCGGAACGAGCATCCTCTCAGAGAATAGCCAGGTGCTGGACCCTCCTGCAGACAGAGTTACTTAATTAACTATAAATCTACCTCACTCCTACGCCTCTTTCTAACTATAAGACTGGACAAGTTGCTAAAGTTTTAAACCTCTCCTTTCTTATGCTATACGTCGGATACTAGGAGCTCCCTGAAAGACCACCCTGCAGTTTGCTGACACAGGGTAAGGAGTATGGATAGTGGCCGGGGGGTTGCCACAGCGTCCAGCTCTTTTAGTGGTTCTGCACCACTATTCCCTACCTCTTCCGTCTTCTCATTTTGTTCATGCTAATCCCGAAAGTAAAGACTAATGTTTTTGCTGTTGCCCACTGGCTGAAATCAGTGTACCCTATGCTCTTGGTCTAAAGTAATGAATCACTTCTTGTAAACCTTCGGCTTCCTTTGTCTGGTTTCCCATGATTGAAATTCCCTGGACCATTTTGGTAAGCCTGGAAGTTAATTCAAGCGATATTTACAATGGTGCATAAAGTAATCTATGAGGCAACCCAATCTTCATTCCCGGAAGAACAGAGCATCAGGTGACTGAACCGCAAAACAGCCATTTTGCACCTCATAACATTTCAGTGACCTTTCTGTGATGGTTGATTTCGTGACAGTTGGGGGGAAGGGGTGTGAAATAGCCTGCTTTGGGGGAGGGAGGAGGCTCCTTTATTTGATCAGTGCAAGATACTTCAAAGCTAATTCTTACACGAAGTTATTGATCTCTGTAGAACACAGTTCAAAGAATCTTACTGGGGGGCTGAGCCCCGGTGACATAAGTGGTTGAGTGTGGAACTGCAGCTCGCAGACTTGGCGGTTCAAATCCAGCAGCGGCTCTCAGGAGCGGCACTGGGTAGCGCCCATGACCACCAGAGGCAGTGATGCCCACACACACACACAAAAAGAATCTTACCAGGGTGGAGGTCAAGGACACCTAGTCTGGACCAGATCACTGAGCGGGGGCCGGAGGCAGCTGGTCTGACACTGGAGCCCCACAGCTGCATCTAAGGCGGGGTCTATTGCCCCTAGAGCTGCACTCACAGTGTTTGGGGGATGATTGAGTGAGCCCCCCACAGCCTGGCTGCCTCCCCCTTCCATACGCACGTGTGCCTACCCACCTGCTCTGCCTAGGCCAGTGGTTCTGCACCTGTGAGTCGAGACTCCTTTGAGGGTCATCCCAGTAGCAAAATGACAGTTGTGAAGTAGCAATGACAATAAATGTATGCTTGCGGGAGGGGAGCACCACAACACGAGGAACTGTCTGAAAGGGTCACAGCATGAGGAAGGTTGGGAACGACTGGCTGTGTCCACAAGTTGGGGGGCATGAGTGAGCAAAGGGAAAACTCAGTCAGAGGCAGCCACGACGCTAATGGCACTTTCTTTCTCTAGAGTTTTAAGATGCGTTTGCAAAAATATCAAACTCACTGCCATTGAATCCCTTCTGACTCCTAGTGGCCCTGTCTAGGGTTTCTGAGGATGTACATATTTACAGGCACAGATAGTCTCGTCTCTTATTTTCTTTCTGCAGAGTGGCTATGAGTTTGAATTGCCAATCTTTCCTGACAATGTCATGATAACTCCTTTGGGTAGTCCCAGAATCCTGAATTGCCAATCTTTCCTGACAGTGTCATGATAACTCCTTTGGGTAGTCCCAGAATCCTCCCAGGAGCCCTGGGGGTGTAACAGGTTACTCGGACTGCTAACTGCAAGGTCAGCAGTTCAAAACCACCAGCCACTGCATGGGAGAAAGATGAGACTTTCTACTCTTGTGAAGAATTGCAGCCTTGAAAATCTCCCCAGGAGCAGTTCTAGCCTGTCTTGTAGGGTCTCTATGAGTTGCAATCAATGCAGTGACAGTGAGTGATCATTTCCCCAGATTTGAGGGAATGTAGAGCCTGGCTTTATAAGAGTTAAGTGCTTGGCTACGAACTGAAAGGTTATTGGTTCAAGCCCACCATAGACTCCAAGGGATAAAGCCCAAGTGATCTGTGTCCATAGAAATTACAGCCAAGAAAACCAGTGGGACATGTCTGCTGTGCCACAAGGGAGGACTGGAAGTGAGACCATCAACTCAGCAGTAACCAGCAGGACCGCCCAGGGAGAGTTGTCGGCCCAAAACCAAGAGAAAGTAATTGTGCAAATTATCCTAATTTTACCCCCTTAAATATATTTTCTCAGCCAGGGTATTCAAAACTGCAATATTTTTAAGTATATGCACTGGCTACAGATTTGTCACGAACAATTTAAATTTTAAATAGGACTAGTTATGTCTGTCATGTCATTTTCATGCACAGGAACATCACAGGGCAAAGCTATGCAAGGCCAGTTAGATAATGTTGACACTTGACATTCATTTGCCCTTAATAGGACTGGTCTTCTTATGATTTTAGTTCTGATTTTTTTTTCTTTTACCCTCTTGGTTTACAGCATGTGGCCGTTAGATGGCACTACACCTTTTCTTTTCTTTCCTTTTTCTTGTTTTTTTGGCAGCATACTCACCTCAGCCTCCCTTGGAGGTCCGTGTGGAGACAATCTGGAAGACCCTGGAGAGTGAATTGGGGGGTGGGGCTGAGGGGTGGGGCAAGTTTATTGCTAACCGAGGTTTAAATCAACTTTGTGCATGTGTCACCACACATCCCAGTTAGAGGCCATACAACAGACACACAGGTCACAGGAAAGGGATGTGCAGTAACAGGCACTGCACCTTTCAGACAGGAAATGCACTTTAAATCCTACTGCTTGGTTGTCCAGTTAACGATAAATGCATTCATTCATTCATAGTGTTTGGTTTTGATGGTAATAGATACGTTTTCATGTAAAATCTGCTAGTATTATAGTTTTACAATCAGTCAAACTTATTTAAGGAAGAAAATCTAACACAATAACTTGAACAGATATTTAGAGCAGCAAACACTGGCTCTTCATAAATGAGGTTATTCAGCATGCCTTCCGAATTGGGTGTGGGGTTTGTGTGTCAAATGAGAGACTCGGGCTGAGCCCCGGTGGCGTAGTGGTTGTGCGCGGGACTGCGGCCCACGGGGATGGAGGTTCGATTCCAGCTCCACAGAGCAAAGGCTGGGCCTCCTACTCCCACCACCTGAGAGCAGTGATGCCCCCCCCCCCAAAAAAAAAACAACAAGACAAAACAAAAAAACAAATGAGAGACTCTGCTCTGCCTTGCCTTCCTCTCAGGGCTGCATACTGCTGATGCATGACCTTGGGTCACCTGTGGGTGACCTTGTAGGAGCAGGGCTGTCTGCCGACATTTGTAGCTCTGTGTCACCAGAAGCCTTGACTTAGAGTACGTTTATTTACAAATTATGTGAGGACCTCTCCACAACCCTGGGAAATAAAAGTTAATTGTCTGACTTTGGGATTGATGCCAGGAGCTAGGTTCATTACACTCGCCTCTAATCGCCCATTAGAAGAGGTTTCATTAATGAGGCTTCTTCCCAGCTTCACTCCCCGTGTACCATACATGAAGCTGCTGTGTCCCCCTCCCCCAGGGACATGCTTTCTCCTTATTTTTCATTTTCATTGTTTTTACTATGGTGTGCCTACATTCCTTTCATTTTGCGTTCTTATGCTCAGAGCTTGCTGATCTTTGGATCCGTAAGCTGCTATGTTCCAGCAAGTGAGTAGCGTTTTCAATCACTGATGTCTTGATTACGTTCCCTTTCTCCAACTCTACTAGATTTTATGTGTGTGTGTGTGTGTGTGTGTGGTAGATGCTTGACTAAAGTCTGTTCAAAAGTTTCTTTAATCTATCTCTTTTGTTATTCAAATTAGATCGTGTTCTGTGATCTCTCTGTGTGTGAACTGATTTGTCTCTTGGCCATCTCCTGTCTCCTCCCACAACTCAGTACAATCTGTTTTTGTGGGAATACATACATACATACATACATACATATATATACACACATATATTTGCTTCTAGTTCTAATATATCCATTTAGTTGTTTTCTTGGCTGACAATCCCCATACATTTACTAATTATACTAGTTTTTTCTGTGTACCTTTGCATATGTTTTTTAATAACTGTTTTAGGGTCCTTGTCTGCCTCCATCTGGGTCATCTTGGATTCTGGTGACTGACTGTTATTCTCTCCATGATGGATCACATTTCCCTTCACACACCGACTCGTTTAGAATAATGCCATTGTTATAAGAGAGCTACAGGAAATCGGCACTGTCGCACTTTCCTTAGAATGTGGAGGTGTCTGGTCCCAGGCAGTTGCAATCACTGGCAAATCTTCCTGATTTTGTTAGGCCTATATCGTTAGAGAGTTTCGCTTTACCCAGTTGGTTTGTCCTGGGGTGTACCCCATTGTCTCTGGTGTGGCACTTATTCTTGAGGCACGGTCTCTGCAGCTTCTGAAGTCTCCGAGATGTCTCTTCTCTTCGGCCAAACTGCCAGTTCCGGGGTTCCAGTCCTGCACAACCACCTCCAAGCTCTTGGCTCAGTCCTCGTTGGTCAAGCGGCCGCTCCCTGCTGGCCTGCCGGAAATCTTGTCCTGGGCCCAGGCTGCGTGAGGACCCTAATGGAAGCTTCTTATCCTCCTGTACACACGCCTTCCATTTGGAGACCTGGCCTTATCAATCCCAGGGACCATGAGTATGTTGAACTTCTTCAGCGCAGCAATCCCACCACAGCCCTTTGAATCCCACTTCCTTTGGGTTCAGCGAGAGCCCAGAGGCGGAAAGCTGCAGAGGACATGGAGCGCGCTGCATGCTTCCTTTCTCACACGGGTCCCAGAACTCTGGTGCTTGTCAAATGTCGCCTGTGTGTCCATGTGGTCCGCGGGAGGGCAAGTCTGTTACCAGGCATTCTGTATGACTCTATGCAGAGAACTTCTTATACAAGGCTTGGTATAGGACATACACCTTAAGAAAGTACTAATACAGAAATAAGTTTTTTTCTTAAAAAAGAATTACAGGGGCTGAGCCCCGGTGGCGTAGTGGTTGTGCACGGGACTGCGGCCCACTGGGACGGAGGTTCAATTCCAGCAGTGGGGCTGGGCCTCCTACTCCCACCACCGGAGAGCAGTGATGCCCCCCAAAAAAACCAAACCAAAACAAAACAAAAGAATTAGAGATTGTTGCCTCCCATTTATATAGGGACACTTTTTTATTGTCATTTTTTAAAGAACATTAACATTTTTGACAGTCTTATTGACAGACGAATCACATGTAATACAATTCAGTAGTTAAGCCGTACTAAAAAAGTACAGTCATCACCACAATCAATTTCAGGATATTTTGATTATTATTATGTCCCTAGGGAAGAACATCATGCTGGTAAAGAAGAGGGTCCAGTGATGCCCCCACACCCCCCCCCAAAAAAAAAAAAAAGAGGGTCAGTGAAAAGAGGAAGATGGCCGATGAGATGGACTGACTCTGAGGCTATGACTGGGCCTACAAACACACCGACAGTGGGGAGGATGGCCTGGGACTGGGCAGTGGTTTGTTCTGCTCACAGACGGTCCCTGTGAATTGACACGGACTTGAGGTCACATGACAGCAGCAGCAGCAGCCTAGTCTTTTTTTTTTTACCTTTACTAATCTTTAGTTGGTTGAAGCTCACTTAATTTTACTTACTAAAATTCTTCAATCATAGAGCTTACTATTAAACATGAACCTCTCCTTCAGACTCATGGCAGAACGTATCAAGCATTGGAAAGACATTTTTCCAGCATAGAAGACATGATGCGAGTATAGCAAAATTCTCTAATGTTCTTCTTAAGAAAGTAGAACTTTATAAAATTGTAGATTATAAAACGATCCACGTAAATCTTGTTCATCAGTGCAAAATTTAACTTGGAGTTTTTCTATACAACAAAACCAAAACGTTAAAGGGAAATGCCAGAATCCAACTTGCCTCTTTCCTAGGTAAGCTGATGTAAATCCTTGACCGCACCACAATTTATATTTTATCATTTAACAAGACACATCAAGGTAATATAGGTGATAATGTTATTGATATAAATAAATTCAAGATAAGACATGCTGCGCCAGTTGTTTGTTTGAGAGTAGGACCTGCTCTGATCTGGTACCTCCTTCTGAAGACCAAGGAAATACTCAAATTCTAGTACTGGCTCCTCATCTTTAAATGAAAGTTGGGTCTAGAATTTCCAAGCAACTTTTCTGGATCAAAGAGTCCATCATTTTCCTGTTTTATTTTTAATTTCTGGATCATATTCTTATGATAGTGCTTGGTGTTTCTCTTAACTGAAGCCATTGTATATGCTTACTTTTCATCTTAAAGGAATGACTTAAAGCCATGTTATGGGGTGGTTATATTGAATATTGGGTATCTATGCATGGTTACAAAAACCAATTATCCAGCTAAGTTCCAGGTAATTTAAAAAGGTAAACATTCTAATCATACCATAAGTATAGCAATCAAGCCCACTATTACTCTTACAGAAATTATTATATATTTTAAAAACTGCAGCAAAAAGAACGCGAGGGCAACAGTGTGTGTGCTTACTTAAAAACATAGATGCTGGAGTGGATATCATTGCCTGCCATCAGTTATCTCAAATCAAGTCCAAGTTTTTAAAGTCATTTCCTAACTAATGTTAACAATCACAGGTGTTTCCTGCTTTCAGTTGGTCAGACTCTTACATGAGTAACTCAGGGAAATGTGTAAAATTCCTTTGTTGGCTTTCTTTCTCCTGTATCAGGCTCAAGTTTCATCTCAGTATTACATGCGGCTTTATGTTTCCACACCCATTACCCATGAGCTTATCTTCGCCCCAGTTGTTAGACTCACCAGAGCTCTCTGCTTGTCTTTCTTTTTACTTGTTTTGTTTTTTTTCGTCTGTGAAAATATATGACTAAAGGCACCAGCTTTAATTCTTTTCAAGGTTTCAACTAAATCTTGAGCAGATCAGTAAACCTGGTCATTTTTATGATTTTAAGTTTTGGTCCTCCGTTCTCTCCCACTGTATTTATTTATGATCATCTATTGTGGTCCTTTTCAGAGTGGTCAGTTAGGAAAGCCAGTTGGGCTAACCATTTAGCTATTTTGGCCTCAGCATTGCTCAAGTTGAAGTTTGTACAGTCCATTCAATTTTGAGTAAATTGTTTCCATGAGTCTTTGATTTCTTCACTCTTCATTGCCCTCGATAGTGAGACACTCATAGTTGTATCTTAAATGGCTGCTCATGGCCATTAAGATTCAATTGCTGGGGCTGAGCCCCGGTGGCGGAGTGGTTGTGCGCGGAACTGCGGCCCACTGGGACGGAGGTTCAATTCCAGCAGTGGGGCTGGGCCTCCTACTCCCACCACCGGAGAGCAGTGATGCCCCCCCCCCCCCCCCCCCAAAAAAAAAGATTCAATTGCTACTCACCAAGTAGGATGAGACAGGAGTCCTCAAACTTTTTAAACAGGGAGCCAGTTCACTGTCCCTCAGACCGTTGGAGGGCTGGCTACAGTTTAAAAAAACAACAACTATGAACAAATTTACTGCAGGCCCGGAATCCTAAGCAGGACAGCAGTGGTGGCAAAAATACTAGGCAGGCTGGATAAATGTCCTCAGGGGGCCACATGTGGCCCACAGGCCTTAGATTGAGGACCCCCGTAGAATATTATATTTGTGGACTATGGTATGGCAATTGACTTTGCTGTCCCTGAGATTATCATTCTGAGCCACTCGTTCTTTGTACATAGATTCACTGACTTGGAACTGACTTGACAGAAAAAATAGCAACAACAATAAATTAGGCCTCTAAGTTTGCTCCCTCCCTTTTTAAACTTGATGATCTTTATGGTTTTGGGTTTTATGTTTTAAACTTTGGTCCATCTTGAGTTAGTTTTTATATATGGTGTGATATATGGCTCCTATTTTATTTTAATGCAAATTGTTATTTAATTTGACATCATCATTTGTTAAAGAAACTCTCTCTTATTTAAAGGTTTTTGGTCAAAATTCCTCTACTCATAGGTGGACAGATTAGCTTCTGAGTGCTCAATTCTGTTCCATTGGTTTATACATCTGTGGTTTGACCAGTACCAAACCAAGTTGTTTTGAATACCATGGTTGTGTAGGTGGTTTTGAGATCAGAAAGTGTGAAGGCACCTACTTTGTTCTTCTTTTGTAAATATTTTGCTCATCAGAACTCTATTTCCTTTTTGTTTTTTTGTTTGTTTGTTTGTTTGTTTGTTTTGGGGGGGGCATCACTGCCTCTGTTGGTCATGGGCGCTACCCAGTGCTGCTCCTGAGAGCCACCGCTGGATTTGAACCATCAAGCCTGAGGGCCACAGTCCCGTAGTTAACCACTTACACGCCACCAGGGCTCAGCCTAGGACTCTATTTCCTTTTCCTATAAATTTACTGATTAATTTTTTCATCTCTTTAAAGAACAACGATGAAATCTGGATGAGGATTGCATTATATCCATAGGTTGTTTGAAAATGTTGTAGAGTGAGTTGTTTTTTCCAAAAAAATATACATCAATTTTGTGGGACAATGATTCTCAATATTTTGTGACTTCCTCCATTCTTTGATCTGATGGAATTCTTCTAAAAGAGGATACACTGGGTGAGCTGTCATAGTACATATTTTTGCCGCCAGGCGAGCATCAAGTAACTTACTCTGAGTTAGTGCACCCAGTGGCATCGCCAGAGGTTCTCTCTGGTCACACTGAAGTTTTTCAAAACAGCAGTTTCGCTCAGATCTCATTTTTGGTGATGGTCAACTTAAGAGAATAAATAGTGTGCAGCAGTGAAATTTTGTTTCTTGCTCAGGAAAAATGCCACAGAAACTGTTATGATGTTGAACAGAGCTTACAAGAACAGCACTATGGGAAAAACTCATGGGTCGAAGTGGTTTTCTCATTTCAAAAAAGGTGAAATGTCAATTGATGACAAACCTCATCCAGGACGTCTGTCAACTTCCCTAATGAATGAAAACATGCACAAAACTCATGCACTTGTGCTTGAAGGTCAGCAATGATGACAATGATGGGCTATTGAAAAGATGGGGAAGTTATCTGGACTATCTTGGGATTCAGTTCAGCAAATTTTAATGGATGATTTGGGAAGGAGAAGGGTCACTGTGAAATGTGTGCCTTGGGTTCTGACTGACCAGGAAAAAGAGGGTCGACTGGAAACATGCTGTACTTTGAAAGAACAGCCCCAAGTGACCTGGACTTTCCCCGCCAAGGTCATTACTGGTGCTGAGATGTGGTGCTATTCTTTCGACCCTGAAAGCAGACATCAGTCAAGCCAGTGAAAGATGTCATGGTCACCTTGCCCCCCAAAAGCTTGTCAAGTGAAATCAAAGATCAAGATGATGCCCAATTGTTTTTGTTGTTGTTGTTGTTGTTGTTGTTTGACGTGAGAAGGATAGTGCATTTGGAGCTTGTTCCTCTGGGTCAGCCTTAAATCAAGCTTTCTACTTAGAGGTTCTGAAAAGATTGTATTGTATAACTGTGTGACAAAAAATGCCTGATTTGTGGCAGATGGGGGACATTTTGACACCATGACGAGATAAGGCACTTGCTCACTCAGCTATCTCAGGAAACCAGTTTTTGGCTTAATGCACTTACCTGACCGCACTCTGTGTGACTTCTTTTTGTTTCCATGAATGTAGAGGGAAATGAAAGGACAGTGATTTGATGACGTAAAAAAGATGAAGGAAAGAAAGAGGGAGGTGCTGTCAGCCTTCCAAGCAGATGAGTTTGAATACAGTTTCCAAGAATGGAATTTCAGATTTGACCAATGTATGAAGTGTGATGAAGAGTACTTTGAAGGTGATAAGGCTGTTCTGTAAAAAAAAAATTATTACATAGCTTTGGGAAACAAAATCCATTGTGTGTGTGTGTGTGGGGGGGGGTACCTTATCTCAAAAATATCACGGTAGGATTAAATCAAATTCTTTTAATAAGGTAAAATATGATCTACATAATAAAGTTCCATCTTTAGTCAATTTCTTTTGAGATATAAAAGTAACTAAACGAGCAAGCAGAGTACAGAGGGACTTTAGTATCACCATCAAGAAGAATTGGGATTACAGCACCTTTTTTTGGACAGGGGGGGCATCACTACCCTCTGCTGAGAGTAGGAGGCCCAGCCTTGCTCCTGAAGAGCTGCTGCTGGATTTGAACCGCCAAGCCAGTGGGCTGCAGTCCCGCACTCAACAACTGCGCCACCGGGGCTCAGCGTAGAGCACACCCTTTGGGATCAGGAATCCTGTGCCGTGAAGCTCTAGGCCCACGGTGAGATCAGGACACATGGAGATCTTCAACAAATGTTGGACCCATAGACATTGGAAGAGACAAGAACCTTCTCCTAGAGTCTGTAGAGAAAGCTTGCCTCCAGAGCTAGTGCTTCAAATTCAGACTTTTAGCCTCTTAAATTGTAAAAAAAGAAATGTATGCTCATTAAAGTGATTTATTTGTGGTATTTCTGTTATAGCAGCACTAGACAAACAAATCAAGAATTATTGGCACTTTCTTCATGTTGTCTTCCTTTTGATGAACATAGCATATTCCTCCATTTATGTAGGTTTATTGTTAGGGTAATGGCTACACATTGGGCTGCTAACCACAAGGTCTGTAGTTTGAGACCACCAGCCCCTCTGAGGGAGAAAAATAAGACTTTCTACTCCAACAAAGATTACAATCTCAGAAACCCACAGGGGCAATTCTCCCTTCACTCCAGGTTCATCACGAGTCATAACTCACCCTCTGACCATGAGTCTTGGTTTCTTATAGTAATGTTTTGTAGCCTTCTTTGTATAGGTCTTTTATATCATAGATTTATTCCTAAATAATCATTTGTGTGGCTCTTGTAAATGTATTGCTTTGCTATTCCCTTTGTGTAGGTCATTTCGTGAGCCAAAAGAAGCTGACTGGGTTTTATATGTCAATAATGAACTCTGTTGCTAGGCTGAATCCTACTAGTTCTAGTAGTTGTTGAATCTCTGGTTTTGTCTAAATACAGGCTCATGTCATCAGCAAATAGTGGTAGTTTTAAGACTTCTATTTTTCTTGCCAACTTGGATGTCTTTTACTTGATTTTCTTGCTTTATTGCTCTGGTTAGAACTTCTGCTATTTCAGAGAATAGGAGTGAGGATAAAGAGAATCCTTAGGTTCCTGTTGGCAAGGAAAATGTTTCAGTCATCAATGAAAACCATGTTGGTCATTGATTTTGTGTATTTGCTCCTAGTTTTACTGAGGAATTTCCATTCTACTCCTTTTTCATCAAGAATGGGTATTGGATTGTGTGAAAAGCCTTTTCTACTTAGATTGACATAATAAGTTGCTATTTTTCCATTGTTTTCTTTCTTTTTTTTCAATGATTTTATTGGACGCTCTGATAACCTTCAATACATCATTTGTATCAAGCATATTTGTAGATATGTTGCCATACTTATTTTCAAATATTTTCTACTTGAGCCCTTGGTATAAGCTCCTCTTTCCCCTCCTTTTTTTCAAATAAATCATTTTATTGAGGGGCTCATACAACTCCCATCACGATACACACATACATCAATTGCATGCAGGTCACATTTGCACACTTGTTGTCATCATCATTTGTACATTTATTGCCATCATCATTCTCAAAACATTTTCTTTCTACTTAAGCCCTTGGTATTAGATCCTCATATTTCCCCTTCCTCTCTGTTCCTCCCGCCCTCACAAACCCTTGAAAATTTTTAAATTATTATTATGATGTCATATTGTACACTGTCCTATGTCTCCCTTCACCCACTTTCCTGTTGTCCATACCCCAGGGAAGGGATTATATATAGATCCTTATAATCAGTTCCCCCTATCTACTCTACTTTCCCTCCACCCTCTTGGTATCCCCACTCTCACCATTGGTCCTGAAAAGCTCATCTGTCCTCAGTTCCCCAGGTTTCCAGTTTCTATCTGTACCAGTGTACATTCTCTAGCCTAGCCAGATTTGTAAGATAGAATTGAGATCATGATAGTGGGCAGAGGAAGCATTTAAGAACTAGAGGAAAGTTGCATATTTCATTGTTGCTACACTGTATCCTGACTGGCTCATCTCCTTCCTGCCACCCTTCTCTAAGGGGATGTCCAGTTCCCTACAGATGGGCTTTGGGTCCCCAATCTGTACTCTCACCCATTTATAATGATACAATTTTTAGTTCTTTGATGCCTAATATTTGATCCTTTCAACACCTCATGGTCATACAGCATGGTGTGCTTCTTCCATGTGAACTTTGTTGCTTCTGAGCTAGATGGCCACTTGTTTACCTTCAAACCTTTTAAGACCCCAGACACTATATCTTTTGATAGCCGGGCACCATCAGCTTTCTTCACCACGTTAGATTATGCACACATTTGTTTTCAGCAATCATGTCAGGAAAGTGGGCACACAATATGATTTGTAGTTCTTTGATGCCTGATAACTGATCCCTTTGATACCTCGTGGTCACACAGGCTGGTGTGCTTCTTCCGTGTGAGCTAGATGGCCACTTGTTTACTTTCAAGCCTTTAAGATCCCAGATGCTATATCTTGATAGTCAGGCTCCATCATATTTTGCTAGATTTTATTGACTAGGGCTTTGTTGAAATGTGTTACCACTATTTCAGGATGGATATTGTCTTTTTAGTGGTGACTATGTCTGGCTTTGGTACTAGGGTTCTGGTGTATTCATTCTTTTTCTTTTAAAAATCATTTTATTGAAAAAAATCATTTTATTGGTGGCTCATACAACTCTTATCACAATCCATACATTCAGCCATGTGTCAAGCACATTTGCACATTTATTGCCATCATCATTCTCAAAGCATTTACTTTCTACTTGAGTTCTTGGTATCAGCTCCTCATTTTTTTCTCTCCCTCCCTGTCCCCCCTTCCCTCATGAACCCTTGATAATTTATAAATTATTATTATTTTGTCATGTCTTACACTGTCTGACGTCTCCCTTCATCTACTTTTTTATTGTCTATCCCCCAGGTAGGGGGTTATATATAAGAGTCAAAAGGTGAATTCAAGAATATTCCATTTCGTTCTTTGTTCTGAAATAGCTTGAGTAGAATTTGTGTTAGCTCTTCTCCTAGGAATTGCTATCACTGAGCTGGAATTATTTGTTGTTTTCAGAAGCTTTTTAAAAATGTCCTATTAAATTTTTACTTTTGTGATGGACATATTTAAATTTCCTACCACTGATTATGTTTGTGTTTCTAGAAGTTTTTCCATTTCTTTCAGGTTTCCAGATTGTTCTTCACAGTATTGTTATTGCCATTTTTATTTCAGTTGATTCCATTGTGCCATCCCTAGTCCATTACTTTTTCACGTTAGTTGCCTCTTCATCTTTTTCTTTGCCAAATTTGTCAGTGGTTTGTCAATTTTATTAAGCTTTCCAAAGAACCAGCTTCTAGTCTTGTTGATTCTTTCTACCGTTTTTCTGTTCTCTATTTCATCTGTTTCTATTTCTAATTTGGCCTTTTTTCAAAATGGCCATGCTATGTCCAGTTGACTATTCACTGCTCTCTATAGCTTCTTGTTAATTGTTTTCATATAATTTCTTTCTCTTTTTACTCTTTTATACTTCTTTGCCTTTTCTGTTAAAGCTTGGAGTTTCAAGATAGTCATGAGTGTCTGTTTCACTTGATTTCTCTTGGTCTTTTGAGAGCGTCTGTCATGTAGATCTGCTTAGTCCATCATCTTGGATGCTTCTCCTGTTGTGTAGGCTTTTAGTTTTAATATTAGCTTGAAAATTTAATACGTTGATAAACCTTCCATTATAGACAATTACAAAATACAGAAAAGCAAAGAAGAAAAAGCCTTGTGTAATAGAAAGCATTTGTAGTGTTAAATATGTTGTGTGGGACACTGTTTTGAGTGCTTTACATAAAATAACTAGCTTTCACAAATAAGAAAGCTAAGACACAGGGAGATTAGGTGGCGCCCAACATCACACAGCTAGTAAGTGGAAAGTGTAAGATTTGGAGGGAGGTAACCTAGCTCCAGAGGTCCTGTTCTTAACAATTATACTAGACCTACCAACCAACTCTGCCCTGTAGTCTGTGACTCTGTGATAATCGCTGTTAACTTTGAAGGTATTCACTTCCAAATGTATGCACACACACATAGAACATATATACACATGTTGAATGAAATAGGATCCTACTGAAGAGCCTCGTTTGAGAGCTCGTGTGTGTGTGTGTGTGTGTGTGTGTGTGTGTGTGTGTGTGTTTGGTTTGTTTTTGGTTGGTTGGTTTTAATCACTAGCAGTGCATTGTGAAAATCTAGAATAACCACTCTAGAAAACAGTCAGCGTCCGGGTGGTGTGGCGGTTATTCCTTGTGCTGGTCACCCTGAGGTCAGCCGTTGGAAAACCGCCAGCTGCCCCACTGGATAGAGATGAAGCTTTCTACTCCTGCAGAGAGGTTCCGTCTGGGTAACCTGCAGAGCTGGGTCTAGCCTGTCCTCTAGGGTTGCTGTGCATCACCATCAACTGGCTAGCATGGAGTTTGGTTTGGGTTTTGGAAAATTCAAGTATGGTGCCCAGTGAGTAGAAGGGGATTATTCCTTGCATGGTCATTAAACAAGCTGGATAATGCCAATGAAAAAATTTAGAGAGTGAAAATGTGGGTTTTAAAACCTTCTAAGCAGCCATGTAGTGCAGCCACTGATCTCTCCCTGTCCCAAGAAATGAAGACTGATGAAAATCAAAGACAAGTGGAAACCTGTAGTTCATTGGACCTCTAGAACCGTAGCTTCCGTGACTTTAAGACAGAAGAATTACACAGTACTTGATGACTACTACCAACTGTTCTGAAAAGGATCAAACTCGAAGGTCCTAGATAATGTTTGGGAAATGTGGAAGAAATCCCCAAATCATAAAAGAGACTAGGCCTCTTGACAGGTTGGGATAGAGCAAAACCTCCAAGACCATGGGGTTTTAGGCACCTTTCAGGTCTGGAACTCATCCTCAGCTTAGCTTAATCAACCACTTCAGATCAAAAGAGCAGTGTTTGTCCAAGGACAAAGGACAGAGGGTTAGGAAAGAAACAGAGACAGGAAACACAGGGAGTGGAGTAAGTGATGGGACATTAAGATGATTGCAATGGATGAGTGGAAACAAAAAGCATATGCGCTATGGAATGTAAAGGAACCTAATTGACAAAAAGTTCTTTCAAATGGAAAAACATTTAGCACAAGGGAAGCAAAAGATGCTATTAGAGTAAGACTATGCAATGCTGATTTATTGGCTTTTACGGCTCCTCCTGGCACACTGTAAAACCAATCGGCAGAGCTCTGCTTTGGAAAACACCTTCCAGGGATGGGAGTGACTAGCAAACAAAAACCAAAGGTGTATGCTGTGTGCATTAAAGTGTGGTGGTCATTTTTCTAACACAAGTTGGCAGACTAATCAAGCCATAAGAACTTGGATGCTATTTGTATAATCAGTCAGCTTCTTCGTGTACCAGAACCCAATGAAACAAGTTACTGGAACAACCTGACCATTAGCTTTATTAATGATAGGTCTAGGGAAAGTATATTACTGATTTAAGCCATACTCACTCACTTATTTTACTAGTGCTTTTAAAACATGCCAAGAAGCATATTAAAAGCAAGACGTGACAATAAATTCCACATTCAGAATTAAGGAATCTGAGACTTTTTTTCCGTAGGACAAGATCTTGTTGCCACATTTAGCAACATGGTTCCATGCTCCATTGTTATTACAGAAGTGGATACAAGTAAATTTTGTCATAAATTCAATTCATCTCAGTTCCCTTATACTATTTGATGTCTTCTTTTTATTGTGTATTCAATATCTTAATTTTTAAAAACTGTCAATCAAGCTGAGCATGTATAAAATGTATCTCTTGAGAGAATACCTCTGGGATTTCTTAGAGTTCCACACTGCTCCCGTGAGAGGCCCTTAGGTAATATCAAAGATTTCAAGGGAAGGCATCCTAATATGCAAAGGTTCAATAAGCTGACTTTTTGTCACCGAGTACAGCCATCATGGAAGAACTTTGTGCTTGTTTTGATTGCGTACATAAAATATTTATCTTGACTCGATTGTCCTCCTAAACAGAAGAAGAAACAAATGATGGCAGAAATGTTTACTGGAGTCATTATTCTTGGCCAGCAGGCTATGTTTAAGCCACTGTCTGTAACAAGTGTGACTCGCTTGATTGCCTTTTTATAGGGGTATTACTTTTATGTGCCCTCCTTTGGTCTCATCTCATTCCTTGGACTCTGTCTGACTAAAGTAGGCTTTTGAGTCAAATAGTAATTTAAAGGCCTTCCATTTGAAGGAAAAGGAATGTTGTCCTCACACTGTTGTTAACTTCAGACTTCTTTTTTTTCCCCCAATGATTTTATTGGGGGCTCTTACAGCTCTTATAACTTACCAGACATCATTTGTATCAAGCATCTTTGTGCACATGTTGCCTTCTTCATTTCCAAATACTTTCTGCTTTAGCCCTTGGTATAAGTTCCTCTTTCCCCCTCTTTAAAAAAAAATAAATCAGACTTATTTTCTTTCAATTGCTCTCCCATAAGATGTTTATCCATTGCAACCCTCATTCAATCTTCCAGACTGGCATGCCAGGATTTCTTGCATCATTGAAGACCTTACTTATTACTCCTTTCTCCCTTCACCCTGACTCTGCTCGCTTTTCTTTCCCCAGGTCAGAAAATCACACACACACACACAACACACACACACAATTAGCCCTCCTAGCTCTCCATGGAAATGAAATGGGATTTTCCAAAGTGATGAATCCCTGAAGGACTGACCAATCAGGTCGAATGTTCATGCAAGACACATGTCTAGGTATTAAAAACGTGTATCTTTCTTTATTCTTCGTTTTCCCCTCCTCAGCATTCATAGTGTGCAATTATGGAGATGACCACGTTATTTGTCATTATTCAAGCTGAGTTCCTTTTGCAACGGATGTTGTGATATCATTGTTTTCTAGTACTGGTTGAGATGCTTGTTGACTTCCTTCTTCTCAGTGAATCTCTTTTTCCTCTGGAAACTGCTAAGATCTTCCTTCAGCCTGTTTTTCTGAAACACAGTGATATGTGTAGATGTGGGTCTTCTGTTTTTCTTTTTTCACTCATCTTGTTCAATACACTGCGTTCTTGTCCAGGTGCACTCTTGCATCTGTGAAACATGTTACCTCTCAGTCCTTTTGGGGACATTGACTCAATGGTAGTGAGTCTAATGTGGGGTTTGGGATAAGGAGGTCCTTCAGACCCCAGTTATTTCTATGTACTTGTGTATATTTCATGGGCTCTGAGGGCATAGTGGTTATGAACTGGATTGTTAAACACAAGGTACAAAGTTTGAAACTGCCAGCAACTGCCTGAGAAAAAGATGGGGTGTTCTCCTCTCATAAAGACATACAGTCTTGGAAAAAAATGGGTGTCGGGGGAGTCAGTCCCGAACAAATCACCACAGGCCTGGCAGGGGCAATTGTACAGTGATGATATGTCAAGATTATAGTACAGTCATAGAGAATAAGAGAGATAGGAAAGAGCGTGAAATAAAGGAGTCAGACACATTTCATAGTAGCATGCTCACCTCTGCCCCACTTGGTGGTCCACGTGAGGATGTGGAAGCTAGAAATTGCAGAAGCAAGTCGTGAGGGAGGAGAGGTACCTGAAAGAGAGAGTTTGGGGAAAAGAATGGGGGGGAGAGCATCTTTGTTTGGGGGCTTTTATAGGTAGTTATTCGTCATGCATATTCAGGAGTTATACACACCACAAGGTGGGTGGGAATCACAGTAAAGTTCCACACAGGTGAAGAAACCCACCCACCTGCATTGGGGGAACTTCAAGAGAGGGGATGGGTGCCTCGGTGGGAGGAGACAGTCAAAGAATGTCTGCCTCGACAGGGAGACAGAACCAACCATATGTTCACATTAAGGCAGCATAGCAGTTGGGGGAGAATCTGTGGAAATGGCCTTTGTTAGGCATTTGTTTCCCACAAATGGGGATGGTTTCACCCTGTCCCAGAAAGGTCACCATGAGTTGACATTGACTGGCGGCAGCTATTTCTTTGTTTCAGTGCATATTTAGAAACCTATATCAAATGGCACTGCTAATCAGTTCTATTCTGCTTACAACCCTCTCCCACCTATTAAGACTCTTAATCTTATTCCTTCCTACACTCATTTACGGCAGTCCTAGAATCCCTCTGCTGTGGTGCCGAAGCATGGATTTTGTTTCCAGGGCTCTATGTGACTCTCATTCACGGTGATGGCACCAGAGGCACTGTTAGATGTGAATTGTTCTCCATGACTTACTGTCATGTGAACATGAGAAAGTCATTTTCTCCCTCTGTGAGTCTTATACGGCTGTGAAGACTACATGAGATAACCCATCTAGAGTACGCAGCTCAGTGTCTGGGCAGGTCAGCGTAGGAAATAATAATAATGAAAATAGTTAACACCGATTGAACACATCCATATATTGAAATAAGCACTTTCTGTGCATGATCTCATTAAACCCATTTTACTCTAGGAATGAAGTATTACTGTTTGTTGTTAGGTGTCGGCAAGTAGAATTATCATCCCTATTTTACATCTGATTAGAAAATGCCATGGGTCCAATGTCATTATAGGTCACAAAGTACTAGCAATAAAGGGAAAATTGAGTAAGGTGCTAAGGAAGTGCTCCTACTTGAAAGATGAACAGTTGAAAGGTTAAGAACTGGGAATGACCTTCCAGGTAGACAGGATGCCGGGTGCAAACGCCAAGCGAAAGTGAAAGAGCACACTCTTCCAGAGCCATTTCCACTCATCTGCTTTTCTAAAAACCACATTTATGCAAAATACCCAGCAGGCTGCCAGCTCCAGTAGTTTCACTCATCTCCTGTCTTGTAACCAAATTAGTTTTCCAGATACTCTACCAGAGCCATTCTGTTTAAGGTATTTAGCAACCCTATCTGCCCAAATTTGTCAACATTGTACATTTCTCACATGATTTGCCTGTGTCACACCCTCTAATGTCTAATATTCAAATGATTTCTTCTTTCTCTTCTCTAAAATATAGGGGCTGTGTGGATTACAACGTCCTCTAGATACCAATGCAAAGGATGAGCATTGCAGAACACTTAACAACCAGGAGTCAATCATCCCAACAAAAGAAGGGAGCTGCGTGTGGTTTACGATCAGGAAGCTACGCCTCAGGAAATTTTTCACCATATTTATGAATCTGTGCCCTGAGCGACCAAAGAAACTGGGCTATATGGAGAATTGGAGGAAGACTCAGATGCAGATGACACAACTTGCTTATGATAAGAGAAGAGGACTTGAAGCATTTACTGATTAAGATGAAAAGCTCCTACCTCCAGTCTGGATTATGAAAAAATGTAGAGAAAACCCAAATCCTTACAACTGAACGCACAAGGAACATCGTGATACATGGAAAAGACTGAATTTGTAAAGGATTTAATTTGGCTTAGCTCTACTGTCAACAGACCACAACCAAGAAATCAAACGATGTGTTGTGTCGAACAAATCTCCTACAAAAGACCTTTCTACAGTATTAAAAAAAATGGGAACTGATCACAATGATCTACATATAACCCCTCCCTGGGGGATGGACAACAGAAAAGTGGATGAAGGGAAACATCGGACAGTGTAAGGCATGACAAAATAATTATAAATTATCAAGAGTTTGTGTGGGAGGGAGAGAGGGGAAGAAAATGAGCTGATGCCAAGGGCTCAAGTAGAAAAAAAATGTTCTGAAAATGATGATGGTAACAAAAGTGTAGATGTGCTTGATACAATGAATGGATGTATGGATTATGATAAGAGTTGTATGAACCCCCAATAAAATGATTGAAGAATAATAAAGTATTAAAAAAACAAAAGATAGTACTTTGAGGACCACGGTGTGTCTGACTATCCTATGGTATTTTTAACTGCCTCATCTATAAATAAGGCGGACCGAAGGAAAATTGATACATTAGAATTATGGTGTTGGAGAAAAATAATGAATGTACCAAGGACTGACAGAAGAAACTGCCTTAGAAGAAATACAACTAGAATGATCCTAAGAAGTGAAGAGGGTAGGATTTTGGATATATTTTCAGGAAGGATAAATCCCTGGAGACGGACATCAATCACATTTGGTAAAGTAGACAGTTGGTGAAAAAAGAAAAAACCTTCAATGAGCAGGATTTACATCGTGACTGTAATAATGGCCTCGAAATGCAAAATCAGACAGTATTTTTGTCCTGTGCATGTGGTCACTGTGAGCTGGGGCTGACTCTGGCATCGAACGAAACGAAACTGTAGTTCCATAGACTCTGAAGATAGATGCATCTGACTTTAGACCTCAGTTCTCCTCTCCACATCAACCTGCAATTCAATTTCCTTAAGCTTTCTATTAGTTTCCTTATTGCAAAGTATAGATAATAACCCTTACATCCTGTGGTTGTCATGAGGATGAAATGACATGATGTTTGTCAAGTGCCTTGTTACAATGCCTAGCAGAAGCTCACTAAATAATACTATGGTAACCAAAGGAAAGGCTGAAATGTACCTTCTCCTGGCAATATATTAAGTATTCTATGTGAATTATTTTTTTTATTTTCAAGTTCCGTGGAGGGTTAAGCTCTTTTATTATTCATTTGCAATTGCAGCCTTTTCTGAGCTGTTTTCATTTACTAATTTTTATTTACTAGTGGGTCCTAGGGAGCCACGGGGTTAAGTATGAGGCTGCTAACTTAAACCTTCGTGTTCCAAACCCACAGTCTGCTCCACTGGAAAAGACATGGCTGCCTTGTTTCTGTAAAGCTTACAGCCTTGGGAACCCTGTGAGGCAGTTCTTTATACTGTAATATCACTAGAAGCCAGAGTCAATTAGATGGCAATGAGTTTCATTTTGCTTTTTGGGTGTGGCATGCTAATCCTTCGACATACATATGTGCTCACTTTCATAGCATGTGCATGCTTTTTATTCTAGTGTTCATATTGACCATCATTTTCTATGTGCTTTATCATATTTTTATTTGAATAGCTACATTATATTCAACTGAGTTGCTAGCTAACTATGTACTCAGTCATTCCATTCTTGCTGGACATCTGGGAGCGGAAAAGCCATCTCTCATTTTTAGGCCTTTGATGTCTGTCAAATTGCCTTCCAAAAAGACTGCGCTGCTTTATAGTAACATGGAGGTAATTTTGACCTGGCTGTGTCCATTTCTAAATTCTCTACACTCATTTAAAGGGGACGGGGACTATGGACAGTGTTCCCAAATCACAGAACCAAAGCAAGCAAACTCACTGCTGTCAAGCCAATTCTGACTCACAGGGGGCTCCAGGATAGGGTAGAATGTCTCTGGGAGTTTTGGAGTCTATCACTCTTTTTTTAATTAAAAAAAATCATTTTATTGGGGGCTTATACAACTCATCATGATCAACACATATATCTCTAGTATGCAGACCCCATTTGTACCTTTCTTGCCATCATCATTCTCAAAACATCCTCCTTTTGCTTAAGCCCTTGGTATCAGCTCCTCAGTCTATCACTTTTTATGGGAATAGAAAGCTCCATCTTTTTTCCATGGAGCAGGCTGGTGGTTTCCTAAGAAGTTTGAAAAATGACAGCGATTCAGTCTGTCAACTCAAATACCACTTACATAATAGCCTCAGAATCATATATAGAGAAGCTTAGAAGATAAGAAATATTGATAGGGATAAGGATAAAAATGCCTGTAATAAAGGACCTATAATATAGATTTTTAAACCAGTCAGTAAAGATATACAAGTTGCTGTATTTCACTACACACAAGATACTTGTGAGTGGGAGAGTGTGGGGGAGAAGCCTCTGTGCCCCCCCCCCCCCAACCTTCCTTAAAAGTCAGAGCTAGCTTTCGATAAAATGATATAAGAAAAATTCTAAACAGGAAGTCAGTTCCTTCCTACAAGGACTTTGTGTTTGTGTTATCTACTGCCTGTCTGGTGTCCCCAAGGAGCTATCTCAGGGCACATGACAGGCTGGAGACACGCAGTGTTTGCAGAGATTGACTTAAGATGGATGGTGGAAGAGAGAATTTTTGTTTGTTTTTCTCTCTTGCTGGAGCTGGTAGAGTTAGGAAGTTGGGACTGCTGGTGACCATCCGTCTGGGACTGTGTGGAGGAAGTCGGGGGTATAGAGAAGAGATGAGGAACAAAGAGAAGGAAACAAAACTAAACAATGATGAAAGTGGGAAGGGGAGGAGAGAAAAATTATGAGTGAAAAAAAAATATATTGGCTAAAACGACAAGGAACCAACATTTTGCCTGCATTGTTTTTTTAGCTTCAACTATCTTCACTCTGCTTGTGGCATTTCAAGCTCAACGTTGGACAGCAGTGAGATGGAGAACCCCAGACAAATGATTTCTTAATTAATTCAGGCCCATTCCTTCCCCTAGCTTTGGATGCCCTTCCCATTGCCAGCTGTGCTATGATGGTGCTTCTCCATGGTAGCTTTTCGACCAGCGGGATTCCATCTTCCTTGTTTGCACCCATTCTCTGCTTTATTCCAGTCAAATTTCTGGAAGGAGGGCCTCCGCTTCCTCTATCTACCCCTTTATCTATTTTTTTTTTTTTACTTCAATCTTCTCCAAAGGAGCTTCGATCTGTGTCTTAGTTATCACGGACTGCTCCAGCAGAAATGAGTGCCACAGGTGGGTGCTTCCAGGAAACTGAAATCCATTTCCTCAGAGTTTTGAAAGCTGGCAGGCAGTCTGCATTCATGGTACCAATTCCAGGGGGAATGCTCTTGCTCTTGGAAGGTTCTGGAGGAAGGGCTCTGCTGTCTTTTCACATACCCTCCTGGAAAATCTTCCTGTGGATTGGCACTCCCTACACCCTTGCTTAATTGTTCCTTTTATCTCTTAGGAGATTAAAATGCGGCCTCATTAACATAACAGAAAAAAACATTCCAAATGGAATTGTTACCACAGGCATAAGAGGCTTGCGGGGGTGGGGGGTGGGGGGCGCTCAGTGGTTACACTTTGGGCTTTCTACTCCCCTGGAGAGTGACGGTCTCAGTCCTACTCCTCACAGGAGCAGCTCTCCCCTGGCCTCCCGGGCTGTGTGAATCAGCCTTGCTCGATGGCAGTGAGTTTGGTGTTTAGTGCGTACAGCAGAATCTCATGGATACTTAACGTGAGCCCTTACTCGATTTTGTACATTTCATTTCAAAGTTTTCTCACATTTTACTATAAATGGTAAGGAGAAACCATGCACTTCCGTTCAGATCTTGCTTAGACGTCTCCTCAGGCAATATCCAAGTTCATCACCTAGAAGTTTCCACTTCCCACCAACATTGGAATACAAGTTAGACAAATTCCTTTTTTTTTAAATCATTTTATTGGGGGTTCTCACAGTTCTCATCACTATCAATACATCCATCCATTGTGTCAAGAACATAGGTACATTTTGCCATCATCATTCTCAAAACACTTTCTCCCTACTTGAGTCCCTGCTATCAGTTCCTCATTTCCCCCTTCCCCCTCCTTCATGAGCCCTGTTCTCCCTTCACCCACAGACGAATTCTTCACCATTTCATAAAAAGCATCCTCTTTCTCCCATTTCACAATCACATTCTTATCATGTTCTTTTAATGCTATAAAATTTAATGCCCACATTTCTAGCAATAGACTGTTGCTGGCACCAGATGCATTCCCTAAGGTGATTGGGGCTTTCTTTATCATTTTCCTCACCACCTTCTGATCCCGCAACAGAATTGTCTTTCATGACCATAATCTCTAAACAACCTCTTCCAGGCAATCTAGGCTTTTACTTTTAGGCGCATTAAAACTCTTTTTAGCCACTACCCACTTACAAAACTTCATCCACATTTTAGGTATCTGTTTAAGCGACACTTCATTCTCGATACCAAATTCTGCCTTACTTACCTAATACACTTATTTACCTAATTCATAAGCGAATAGCATTAACGAACAGAACTTTGTTAAATCTCAGAACTTTTTTCTCACAGAATTTGTAGAAGTCTGAAGTCAGGGTGCCAGGCAGCTTAAGAGGAAGGTCTTGTTCTCTTTTTCTGAAGAAAGTCTTGTTTCTTTGAATTTCTACCTCCTGGGTGATCTTCATATGGCCTGGCATCTCTCATTGGAAATGGCATAGGGACCATATCTGATCTCCTCCAGCTACACAGGGGCAAAAGACTGTCCCGCTCCCTACCTGTCCAGGGATGATTCTTACGAGGCTGAGGTCAGACATTCTCCTTCCCTCCCATCTTTAGCCTATTCCTCTATCAACTGGCCCTTCTATAATATGCTGGTCGACTGGATACCATAATTGTCATGGCCACACAGAACTCACAGACAACACTCATAGTTATGTAAATTTATTAGGGAAGTCAAGAGAGCACAAGATCAAAAGACATGAAGGGGAAAGCATAAGAAAAACAAAACAAGAAAATATCGTCCTTTTGTCTGTAGATTGCCGCTGGGCTATGCCACCAGGCACATCTGTCTCTGGTCTTCAGCTTCACAGCCACTGTCTTGCCTGAACACCTATGAGAACGCTCCTCTAGGCCTGATTAATACCAAAGGGCACCCCACTCTGCAAGCCAGCCTCCTGCCCACAGTCACTGGGCTTTACTTAGTCTTTGGGCTGGGAAGCCCCCTCTCTGTTAAATGGTTTGGGCACTGCTCTTCTGCTCTGTCTCCTGGTCTGTCCACACCGCTCCTTAGCTGCCCCTTCATGTTGAGATCTTGATGTGTGTCACTCCTGCTCCCCCCTCCCCCTTCCTTCTTGATGGTTGTAGAATGCTCCCTTCCTGCTTTGAACCCATCAGTCCCATGTGGATCCCAGGTCAGTGGGACACATGGCAAGGCACCTACAGCGTTCAGGTTGGCAGGCCACATGGAATCCTAGCCAGCAGGAGGGCAAAAGAGAGGAGAGAGAAGTTCCCATTGTCTCTCTTAAAAAAAAAAAAATGCCACACCCCTAAGGGGGCACCACCAGGCTGTGATCTGATTGATAGGTTAGACTCCACCCCTCCACTTTCGCACAGGCTCAAGTTGACGTAGAGTCTGCCGCGAGCAGATTCCACTACTATTGACTTCTTCAGGAAACTCTTTTCTATCCAGCCCCTCCCAATCCCCTTGTTTGACAGCACCTTGACTTCGTATTCATTCACCCAGATACGCATATTTTTCTGTTCTGTTTCTTCTCCTCTCCATGGCAGTGTAAGTCCTAGGCCCCACAGCTCCCGTACGCACTGCTTTGCCAGATGATGACCACAGGACAAAGACCTAGTGTCTGGTACCCCTCATATCCCAAGAACAGACAGCTGTCTAGCTGTCCATCACTTAGGAAGCGTCGTCTTTTAGTGCCGCAGAGCAATAGCAGCGCATCTATACACGGCTGCCTTTAAAACGATATCTGAGGGCCTTGAAGAGGATGGCAGAAATGTCTGACATGGTTGACCCGACCTCTTCACCTCCTGAGATAGATGTTTGGGAGCTTGCTTTACAAGCTCTGCGCGAAGCTAAGGTATCATTAGAGTGATCTGCATGATGTGCCCTGTTTTCGAAGGGAAACTTTGGTGTTTTTATGTTAGGCCTATCCCGGCCCCCACCCCACCCTCACCCCAGACCCATGGTTCTTGGTTATTTAAGTTCTAGTCTGTGCAATTACTGGTGCAGCCTTTGTTTGCCAGGATGAAATTGTTGAGAATCTACTTAGTTTGAGAGTCCCCAACAGCGCACTGTGAAGAGGGATCTAGAAAAACCTGCTCTAAGCAAACCAGAATGGCAAGGCAGAATGTAATTAAGTACTGGAAGAATGGCCTAGGCTTTCTGGCAGACACATTGGCTGGGGCTGCCTTTTGGGAGCAAGCTTTGCAGGGCAGTGGGCGGTGGGGGCAGGGTGGTAGTCTTTAGAGTCCTTGTAAGGTTCTTCCTGGGCACAAAAGCCAGCAGTAGGAAAGGATGGGAAGAAACAACTGTCCACTGTGACCCACAAACAGTACCATGTGATTTTTTTTTTTTACCATAAGCATGCGTGTCCAGGGCAGTGTGTGTGTGTGTGTGTGTACATTTCCTCTGCCCTGCCCTGGCAGGTGGACCAGGAACTACCGCACAGAGGAAGAGACTTATTAAGCCTTGGCCACCTCTGCCTCCAGAAAAACTAACCTTTCCTGCTCTTTGTGGAATGAGACACACCTCTCCAGGGCAGACAGGACTTCCATCATCCCCACTGCTTATTTAAATAAAGTGAATGACAACAATCCACCCCCCCCCCCCCACCCAAACAACATTTGGGACCCTGCAGAAGCACGGAGGGTTGGACGTGGGCTCCCTTACTTTGGACACGTTCTAGTCCTTGGCAAAGGACGTCACGCTTGGTGAAATGGAGGGGCCGTGAGTAAGAGGAGGCCCCTCAAGACGGTGAACTGCCACAGTGGCTGCCCCAATGGACGTCAACCTAGCACGGGCCGGTCTTTGGTTGCGCTGTGCATGCCCTTAGTAGATGGGCCCCTAGCAGCAACAGGAAAGGCACACAAACAGGATGGGCCCTGTGTTGAACCCTGGATGACCGTCGCAGTAAAGATAAGGGAAAGAAACCTACCCCCAGCCCCCACCCCCGGGAAGCCTCCTCGGGCCAGGGCCTCTGCACGACGGGCCAGGGGGGTCCGCAGTCCCCAGGGGCGGGGGGCGGGAGGGCGCCTGCCACTCCTCCCAGCGCGTGTTCCCAGTTCTTGCTCCTCCTCGTCCCCGCCTCCCGCCCTCCCCGGCCGCTCTTCCCAGCCGCAGGTGTTGGCTGGGGTGGGCCACCAGCCCGCCCACCTTTCGGCCCGCGGCGGCGGCGGCGGCGCCCTCTCTCCGCAGGGCGCAGGGCGAGCGCGCGCGGCGGGGGGCGCGCCGGCCGGTGCGGGCGAGCGGACGCGGGGCGCTGCGGAGCTGCGGGGCCCCGGGCAGGGCGGCGCGCCGGCAGTGGCCGCGGGCTGGGCCACGCCCCCGGGGTCCGGCGGGCGCGGGAGCCGGCCGGTTTCGGTGAACTTGGAGCCCGGCCGCGCGAGGCTCGGGCCGGGGATGCGGCGGCGGCGGCGGCGGCAGCAGCTGCTTCCTGGTTTGCAGCTCGCCGAGCGGGGGAGAGCGTGAGCCGGCGGAGGCGGGGGCAGGAGGAGCCGCCGGAGGAGGCCGGGGCACGAGACGCTCGGGGCCGGGGCTCACCGCACGGGTCGCTCGGGCTCGCCGGGGAGAGGAGCTTCCCGCCGCCGGAGCAGGGGCGAGTTCCGCGCGAGCCCCTGGGAAGCGCTTGCCGCCAGAGGGACGGCGGGGCAGCTGCTGCCCGCCGAGGGCCGCGCGCCCGACTCCCCTCCTTTCCACCTCGGGGGCGAGGGTGGGCGGGAGGGCAGGAGGGACGGGCCAGGTCCCGCCGAGGCGCCAGAATGGGCGGACGAGGGGGCCCTGGGCGCTGCTTTGCCAACAAACTGCCCCCCCTCCGACCGCCGCGAGAGCTGGCCTGAGCCGGGGCTCCCCGCTCGCCCACCGCGAGCCGCCAGCGCGACCCCCCGGGGCCGGGGCAGCGGCGCCGGCATGTCGTCCAGCACCATGAAGTTCAATGGCTACTTGAGGGTCCGCATCGGCGAGGCCGTGGGACTGCAGCCCACCCGTTGGTCCCTGCGCCACTCTCTCTTCAAAAAGGGCCACCAACTGCTGGATCCCTATCTGACGGTGAGCGTGGACCAGGTGCGCGTGGGCCAAACCAGTACCAAGCAGAAGACCAACAAGCCCACGTACAACGAGGAATTCTGCGCCAATGTGACCGACGGCGGCCACCTCGAGCTTGCCGTCTTTCACGAGACACCCCTGGGCTACGACCACTTCGTGGCCAACTGCACCCTGCAATTCCAGGAGCTGCTCCGGACTGCCGGCACCTCGGACACCTTCGAGGGCTGGGTGAGTTGCCGGGAACCTCCCTCTCTGCCCACCGGGCTCCCTTTAGCTCCCTCCACCTTTCAAAACTCCCTCGGGTACAACTTCTCCGGAACTCCGGAACGGGAGGGGATTCTCTGCAGACCTAGGTGCTCGCCCCGGCCAGGGTGTGTGTTTGCCGTGGCCAGTGCGTCACCGGGAAGCTGGTCTGGCTGGGCACAGGACCCCTTTGAGGGTTGTTCATGGATCTAGACGAGGTGTGGAGGCCACGTCCTACTCGACGTGGGGTGAAGACACCCCAAGGCGGGGAAGGTCTGATGTGGAAGCCACTTGATTTGGGTAAGGTGCTTCAAGCGCTGCTTAGGAGAAAGCCGAACATTCTCGCGAGTATTATTCATAATGTTTATGGGTCCCTGCCGGTTCCAGCCGCGCAGACGTGCACACGTGTTTCAGCATGCACACCCTTTACATCTCACAGAGACATAGAGCGCACCGCCTGGTGGGAGTGTCTGGGTGGTAGTTTTCTAAGCAGACAAAGTTTTCCAGGGAAAACTTTCCAGGGCTCACAATCTGAGAGCTGTGACTCCAGCACTGGATCTCACCTGCTGAAGATCCCCGAGGCATGTGGGCCCCTCTCACCTCTTCACCTGCGTGTTGACATGTAGCTTCCCGCCACATCCCTCTTGCTTCTTGGTTCTTCACGTAGTACCCGTGTACCAGAATGCTTACTGTGCATTCAGAAGCATTTCCTTCCCACCGTCTCAATGACCCAGGTGTTCTTCCCACTTTTAGATGGCGACGTGAGCATTATCGTTAAGGCAGTCTAGTTGGGTAAAATGGAGCAAGCTCCCTGGAGATGCAGGAGTCTCGTGGTTCAGGTTCTGGAGTCAGTTGCAACTCAGAATGTGACTCTGCAAGGAAAACCTCTCTGAGATCAGGAAGTAGTGGAAGCAGCCTGCTGCTGAGGGAGACTCAGAGTCATCTGATATGTTAGAGAATTTGTACTTTGTCAATGCTTTAACAGTGGTTTGGGGCGAGATCTCTTTGTTAAAATACATTTAAAAAAAACAGTATGAAACAGGCATGAGGCCTATATAACCACAGTCATCATACTATATGGAGCTAGAAAGAAGACCTGTTGGTGGGATCAGGAGAGGCCAGCCCTGGAAAAGGCCAGAGTGGATGGCCAGAGCCAAAACAAGGAAGGGGGTCAAGGGAATAGATTGACACCGGGGCTGCACCCACAGGTTCAAAGATCATGACAGGTGTGAGGGTGGCGCGTGACCGGCAATGTCTCCTTCTGTTCTGTATAGAATCTCCCTAAGTTGGAACCATCTCAGGGACCAAGCCAGTCACAGCAGCAATAAATCCCCCTTCGGCCAGACTTTGCGCCATTTCAAAGCGGACTGGAGAGAAATGGCTCACTGTGTAGTCAGAGACTAAGGTTTTACCCTGTGAATTTTAGGATCTGAAATAGAGGGAACGTGGGAATCACCATGGAGTGAGTGAATTTCTGTGCGAGTAGGAGGGCCCCGGGCCCAGGCTCACAAGGAAATGGGGTATGAAGCATGGGGGTGTAGCCTGCCGGGTGACCATGCTTCTCACCGCCAGCAAGGCTGGTCCCTTGTCACTTGGAAGCTGCCTTTTAGACCTCACTTTTAGAAACTGAATAGCAATCTCTGGTGGCGGGGTTGCGATGTCACTGTTTTTGGCTCCCTGGGTGCTTCCACTGTACAGCCAAGATTGGAAACTTTTGTCCTAAATAAAGACCAAGGAGCATAAATATAGAAAGATCTAGGCTACCTGACCAAGTGGAGGTGTGCCAAAGTGCTTCATGTCCCACTGGATAAACAAAGAGTTTCAAGTAAATTACTAGATTTACAATGGCCTGAATTAATTAATTACACATAGTGTTTTGGAAAATTTAAGTGTTGGCAGGCTAAGGTTAGCATTTAAATGACCTTGAAACCAATTATTTGTAAACATGTTAAGAGGCAGAGTTGTTTTTTTTTAAATGCTGGATATTTTAAAGCTGAGGATGAGGATGAGGTGCTTTTCTTTCTTTTTTTTGGTTCAGAAAATAATGTGTGGTCTTCGGAAAGCTATGCAATGCATGTTTGTTTTTTAAATGATCATGGTTATAGATCAACAAATCCTTTTGAAGTTTAGATTGACATATGTTTATCAAATTCTATATATCAAGTATGTGTTTGGTATATTACATTGAAATGTATAGTTTGTTTAGACAGAATAGGGTAATAGATTGATCTCATAATATATACATTTTTAATGAGTGTTGACATTATACATTCTGACTTTTGAAAAACCTAGAGACTTAGTTATGTTAATTCATGAGAAGACAAAACCAGAAAATAGCTTTAAGTAAAATCAGTTGAGTAAAACAAATGGGTTGTATGCTTTCTAGGCTAACATATTTTTTGTATCAAGAAGATAATTATTAACATGTATTTCAGTGCCAATTTTGCTGCTATTCCCTGCTAAATTTGATGAGAGAAGAGGTTAGGTATATTTTATTTAATACATTCCTGAGACTAAGCACAGTGCAGGGCATTAATGAAGATGGGATACAGTCAAAATTTTTAAATAGACATTCATAGAATTGAATGCCTAAATTAGGAAAATTACTCAAGTCAAAGAAGAGCAAATTGAATCCAGTGTATGCAACAAAAAAAAAAAAAAAGGAAATTGTCAAAGTAGAATTTAGTGAAATAAAAAACCAAAAAAAAAAAATAGAGAAAGATCCATGAAGCTTAAAGATGATTCTGGAAAGAAATTGAATAAACTTGAAGCTAGAATGATTAATGAAGATAAAGTTGCAAATTTCTAGTACTAGAAGTGAGACAAGGCACATCACTACAGATCCTACAGAGATATAAAGGATAATAGGTAATATGAACAATTTCATGTCAGTAAATTTTACAGTGTAGATCACACAAATTCTTTGTGAGATCCTAACTACCAAAGTTTATGTAAGAAGAAATGAGTAACTTTACATCTTCTAAAGTAATGAAAGTTGTAGTTCAAAACCTTCCATAAGCAAACTCCAGGTTTCAGATTATTTCACTGGTGAATTCTATTACATAATTAAGGAAGACACAATACCAACTCTACAAACTTTTTTCAGCAAATATAAGAGAACACGTCCCAATTCTATGAGGTCAGCAGCACCCTGACAATACCAAAACCAGAAGAACATATTCCAGAGAGAGTGCGGAGCCAAGGTGGGTGGGGGCAGGAAGAAAGAGAAAATAGATCAACAGCTCTTTGTGAACACCCCCAAACGAAAACATGAACTGCCACTGAGTTCATTGCAACTCACAGCTACTCTGAGGGACGGGGTAGAACTGCCCCTGTGTGGTTCAGAGGTTATACTTTTTTACTCCAGTAGGAAGTCTCATCTTTGCCCTACCGTGTGGCTGGTGCTTTAGAACTGCTGACTGTGCATTAGTAGCCCAACATGTAACCCCCAGGGCTCCTTCTCAGAAAGATAGATGACAACATTCTTAAATATTAGCCCATCAAATCTCACATGGACTGGTGGGTGTTATGATCAGAACTGAAAAAATGATTTAAAAATCAATCAGTCTAATTCTTCATATTAGTAGACCAAATACATCCATATAATCATCACACTAGATACAGAAAAATATTTAACAAAGTTCAATACCCGTTTGTTGTAAAAACTCCGATCAGACTAGGATCAGAAGGAAACTTCTCCAAGCCGACAGTTGGCAGCTGAAAAACCAGTAGGTGTAACATTTTCACGGTGAAAACGACATGGTATTCTCTATCGTCAGGAACAATGTAAGGCTGTCAGCACTTACCACCTATAATGAACAGTATATTGGAGGTCTCAGAGCTGTATGTCAAATAAGAGAAAAGCAATGCATACAGATTAAAAAACAATAACAAGTAAAACTGCCCTTTATCTGGAGGTGAGGTATTGTTGAACATTCTGCAAAAATGCTCCCCAAATCAATCAGTGAATTTAACTAGGTTGCAAGATTTAATTGTATTTTATTAATTAGTAATGAACAATTGCAAATGGAAGTAGAGAAGTATGATTTATAATAGTGTGAAAATATGGAGTTTGCTAGGGATATGTTGAATCAGAAATATGCAAGACTTGTAAAAATGTCCAAAACACTGAAAATGCTACTGAAATAGATTTAACTAAATGGTGAGATATCCTTATTTGTGGGTAGAAAGGTTCAATATGTTAAAATAGCAATTATTCCAAAACTTTTCAATAGATTAAATAACGTCCCGAACTCTTAGTAGACGTTATTACTGAAATGTACCGGTTGACCTTAAAATTTGTATGGAAATAGTACAAATACAATTTTGAAAAAGAACAAGCTGGGAAGACATTTACCTGATTTTTATAAAGCTACAATCATCAAGGCATTGTGGTATTGTAGTGATGAGAGAGAGTCTAGAAATAGACTCTCAGATGTATCTGCAGCTTTGGGGCTTGTTTTTGGGGAATGGGGGTGGGGCTGGGCTGGGCTTGTTTGGCCTCACTTTTTAGACTTCTGAAACTTGGAAGATTTGTCTGAGTTAAAACGGTAGTGTATTTGATTTTGGATTTCCGAACTTTTCAAATGGGGACCAGCATTTCCAGTGTGGGGGCACCCGAGGAGAGGCAAAGGGAGCTGGAGGCTGCGTCATGGAAAGACCTTGGCACCCCCACAGGAAGGAAGGACCTGCTTGGCGGGATCCCAAGCTGTTTTCCTGGTTCAACCCTCCGGAAGACCCAGAGCGAGGTTCTGTTCCCTGTAGTACAGGGGGACTCCTTTCTCTCAGCCTCCTTGTGGGCTCCCTGCTCTGTCCTCAGGTGAAGCCACCAGGTTACCACTGGCAAATGTTGATTATGTTGTCCCTTGATTCCCAGGTTCAGGTGTGTGAATTTTTAGCACTCACAATCCTTCCAGTGCCTTTATCTAGTGGTTCACTGTCTTTTGTCTGTCACGGTACAGTTATTGATTCTTTTAATTGATTCCAGTCCCCCTCCCCCAATTTATTGGTAAGGAAGCTCTAACTCTGATGGACAAACCCACAGTGTTTAGGACAAAAGGTAGCTTAGAATCTCTGGGGAGGTTTATCAGATTCAGTGTACAGGGGTTGCTTTGAATTCACACCTTCAGTTTCAGGAGCAGCATTTGCTGCATTGGGATTGGCTGCTTTTAGACTGTGGCTCCGATGTGTCCCCTGCAGAGACCAGTTTTCTGAGGATATTATTATCTTGTCACCCCATTTTCTTGTTGCCATTGCACTCATCCTCCTCTTAGGTCACTTTTGGGTAACTGATTGGTTTGCTATACCCTTCTTCTGATGTTTTGAGTCTTAAACACCTTGAGAACAGGGACTCCATGTCTCATTCCCTCTTTGAGCCACAGTGCCTTGAACAGTGCCTTTGGCACATAAGCCAAGCCAAACCAAGCCACTGCCATCCAGTTGAACCCCACTCATAGTGACTGCCTCCTAGGGTGTTGAGGCTGGGAATATTTATGGGAATACCTTTCTCCCATGAAGCACCCCCCCTCCCCCGCCATGGGTGCTTCCAAACAGCCGTCCAATGTGTAGGCAAATATGCCACCAGGGCTCTTTAAACCAAACGCACTGCCATCAACTCGATTCTGTCTTGCAGGGACACTCTAGGGTTCCGGGGTCTATAAATCCTTATGGAAGCAGAGAGCCTCACTTTTCTCTTGAGATTTGAACCAGCCACTTGAAGTTAGCAGGCAAATGCCTCACCAATAATGCCTAGCCAGACACCTAAGAGGCACTAAACATTTGTTGAATCCGTGCTTTTAATTGAAATGAAATGTGATTTAATCAGGGGAAGTAAAGTATAAGGACTTTGAAAATTTCTTTCCTGAATATCTTATTGATCTTTTAAAAGCAGTAAATGGAAATGAGGGTGTAGTCACCCCTGCAGTGTTCCTCCTTTATGCCCTTGGAGTACGGCAGTACACTGAAAGTCCTGCCCATAGAAAATGTCTTGCTTTTAGTTCATCTTAAAAGATGGTTGTAGGATCTTTACTAGTTGTTTCTGAGCCTACCTGGCTGAATTCTGGGAAATAGCAAGAAAAAAGCATTTGAAGATTTGGCTTCAACCTTAGACAGCTAATGGGGCCGGTGGGCAGGGCACGAATCATTTATCTTAGGCAACTCTGGATGCACTGGTTGACTCTCCAGCCAAGTGGTGGGGTCGGCAGTCCATGGTGATGGTAGAAGTACAGTGTAGTGTTAGGGGATGAATAGCCTTTACTTAGAATAAGAGACAGGCCTTGAACTTTCTATAGTCTTTTTTTCCCCCTTCTGTTTTCTAAAAAGTTGACCGGATCAGGTGTCCTTTGAGTTAACTGCTTAGCTCTGTTTTGTCTTGAGTTGGCAATGGGATTCCTGACCTGCGTTCTTCACCCTTGTAATGATTGAATCCCAAAGGACGTTTCTCAGCTGCAGCCAACTTCTTTTAATTGCTTAAAGACCATCCTTCACCTTGCTAATTCCTACTTACGCTTCAGGTTTTTGTTTAGACATCACTTTTTTCAGGTAACTTTCTCCGACATGGCAAGCCTGGGTTTGACCCATCTTCTTAGTGGCCCTCGTCTCTGCTCACCGCCGTCCTGAATGAATATTAATAGCTGTACGATGGATGTGTTTGCCATTCATGGGAGCGGTGGTTGGCTCACAGAGGTTTCTGGAGTCGCTGTTCTGACAGTGTCAATGTGAAACACCGAACTTGCATCTGTGGTTGAACACCTAGCTGTGTGCCTGGCACTGTGTTTGACCTTGGAGAGGTGGACCTGGTCCGTGCCTTCGAAGGTCTTGTGGTTCTAACTGGGTGAAAGCCTAAGAAACAAAATCAGAAATAAGGGTGCGAGGAGCCTCTGGTGTACATAGTTATTGTGCCCTCTGCTATTTGAATCCTCCCAGAGGCTCCTTGAAAGAAAGACTCAAGGATCTACTGCTGATAAAACAGTCATTGAACCTCCTGGAGAGCAGAGGTCATCTCTGACATCCCTGAGAACAACAAGAATCTCTGGCAACTTATGGGCCACCGAGTTTTTGCTGAGTGCTGAGACGCTGGTCCACACCCAGTCTGAGAAGGCCAGGGACAGCTTCCTGGAGGAAAAACACGGTTGGCTTGTAAAGGCCCACACAGACAGCCACATGCCGGCTTCCGTTAAATGGCTGTGAAAAATCATTCCTCCAGAGAAGATCGGGAACTCCAGACCTGATAACATTTTTCCAGAGTGAAGTCACAGATACACCTTTGAAAGCTAACAGACCCCAATCCATCGACGTGTTTCCACTGTGGAAAGTTTGAGTGAGAAGCTGAATTGTGATGTCTGTGAGCCCGTGACCTGAAAGGACTTTTGACTCTCAAAGGCCAAACGACAGCACCCCACTCACGCTGTCAGATCCCTTTAGCTGTGCAGACCGTAAAATAAGCATAAAATGTAGAGGCATCCATCAGGATCATAGAATTCCGAAGAACAACTCCCACGGACTCTTTGCTCCTAGGTCTCTGGACTGCCTGTGGAATATTTTTCACGTTGACGTTTCATGTTGACTCAAAAGGCTTTTAGTGGCTTTCGGTTTGGTACAAACCCCACCACTCTCTTGTTCTTAAGCCTGCCTTCTTCAGTCATTTCTCTTTGGTTTATGATGCTTTTGAGTTTGTGACACCTGCTCCAGTTCAAGATTACAAAACAAAGACAAAAGCCAAAAATGTAGGAACCAACACAGACACACTTACTTCCACTGAGTTGATGACAACTCTGATGACCCTGTAGGACAGGGTGGAACAACCTCTGTGGGCTTCTAAGGCCGTAGCCCTTCTCGGGAGCCTCACCGTGCTCCCTCAGAGAGACTCGTGGTTTCTAACGGCTGATCTGGTGGTTAGCAGTTCGTCATGTAACCCCCTTCACCACCAGAGCTCCCGTGGGAACCAGACGTCCTGGTCACATGCGAGATCACACTCAGAACCGTTTCACCAACTCCCTACGTCCATCTACCTAGCTTGGCATGTCTTTCTTCTTTAAGGGAGATGTTTATGTAAATATATACATATTCATAACTTTGTAGATAGATGCTGTTCTCAGCTGCAAAGCAGGGAAATCTCATGTGCCACAGAATGAAATATTATCTGATCCTTGAGCAGCTGAGTCCTTTGTTGATGATGGTCGTGATGTTACCAGCTAGCACAGTCAGATCGTATTCTGTTGTGATCACAGGGTTTGTTTTTTTTATTTTTTTGGGGGGGGCATCACTGCCTCTGGTGGTCATGGGTGGTAGCCAGTGCTGCTTCTGAGAGCTGCCACTGGATTTGAATCGCCAAGCCCCTGGGCTGCAGTCCTGCACTCAACACCACCGGGGCTCAGCCCTGGTCACAGGGTTTTTATTGACTGATGTTTCTGAGTAGGTTGCCAGCAGTTTGAGGCCACTAGCCTACTTCTCCAAATTACCTTCTAATCTGTCCACTGCACCTGCCAGCCATGAATGACCCTACTGGTTTTCGAAATGCTGGGGCTGTCGCTTCTAACACCACCGCAACATGCCAGCTACCAGCATGACAGGCTGACAGTTGGACAGTTGGGTGTTGAATCTACAGATCCATATACATCCCCTTGTCACAAATCCCCCTAGAGGACCGAGGGGAACTGCCCCCATAGGGCTTCCAAGGCAGCATTCTAGGGAAACAGACTCCAGGCTTTTCTCTGGCAAACAGCTGGTGGGTTTGAACTGCCGACTTTTGGGTTAGTAGCCAAGTGCTTACGTCCTGCTCTCCTGGGGTCCATATACTGTGCGTGGCCTAGAATTTCAAACTAGGAAATAGATGAGCAGTAAGCAGCACTATGGCGCAGCTATTATATTAACTGCCCAATTAAAAAATACCTTTGCATTTCAGTGTCTGACTGAATCAGGAATCAAGAGAGCGGGGTTCTAGGCCTGGCTTTGTTCCCTCTCTGCTGTGACTGAGACAAGCGTCTCTACCCACCAGGGTGTCAGTTCCCTGGTTCAGCTAACGAGGGACGTGCTCTAGCTATGAAATCTCTAACAACCCGAAGGACCCTGTGTTACGCAATTGCAGCATGTCTTTCCTTAGATTAATTGGCTTGGTTTTAAAAAGCAGTCAACAATGAGCTATGTCTTAACACAGCTAGTAACCCCTAAGAATTAAATTGGTTCAAATATAGATTGCTCAGGGAGAGGGGTTAGCTCATGACTGGTGGTGGCTATTCTGTAAGTGCTGGACTGCTAACGCTAACGTCAGAAGTTCAAGACCACCATCCGCTCTGCAGGAGACAGAGTGTGTGCTCTAGGAAAGGTGTACAAAGCCCCAGAAATCTGACCCGGGGTCGCTATGAATTGGGATTGAGTGGATGGTCGGGGTTTTGCTGTTGTTTGAGGGAGTTGGAGAGCATAGTCAGTGAGTGCTGTTGTCAGCCTGCCCCTGGTTTACATGTGGCTATACGGAGAGACGGACTGCTCCACTGTGGAAGCTTTTGCTAAAAGCCAGTTTCTCCAGCATGGTTAATTAGTGCTTTTGTAATCTGTCACAGTCTATATGGCCACCTTGATTGATGACAAATCCTGTATCACTGTAGGACAAACATTTTAATTAGATGAAGGTATAAGCCCAAGGGTATTGACTATCATAGTGTTTAAGTGCAATGCTGAAGGATTTGTTTCCAATCCTGACACTGTCTGGAGATTGTTATCCACATTGTGATAGTGTGTTCCTGTAGACTTTAGTAATTGAGAGCCGTAATGTTGAAATGCCTAGGACTCCCCCCCTCCCCCTTTTAATAAAGGTAATGTTTTAGGTGAAATTTTCTGTAGAACATTGGGTTCCCATTGAATAGGTTTTATATAAATTGTTCTGGGACATTAGTTATGATTTTTACAATGGGCCAGCATTCTCATTATTTCCATTCCTTGTTTTGTTTCTGTTGGTCTAACCTATAATGTCCCCTGGGTGAATGGTGACCTTTTGTCTCATAGAGTTGATTATCTAAGACAGAACACTCTGAATTCAAACTCAAGGCTATCAGAGAGATTCTGACTCATAACACCTTCTATAGAACAGGGTAAAGTGGCCCCTGTGGCTTTCTGAAACTGTAACTCTTTTTTTTTTTTTTTCACTTTTTTGGGCATCACTGCTCTCCGGTGGTGGGAGTAGGAGGCCCAGCCCCACTGCTGGAATTGAACCTTCGTCCCAGTGGGCCGCAGTCCCGCGCACAACCACTACGCCACCGGGGCTCAGCCCAAAACTGTAACTCTTTAGGGGAGTAAGAAGCCTCACATTTCTCCTGTGGAGTACCTGATGGTTTTTGAACCTGCTGATCTGGAGTTCAGCAGCCCAGCTTATAACCACTACACCACCAGTACATTAATATATACATACACACACATATATGAAACCTTCATATTAATTTGTAAGAACCATGGATAGCATCAATGAAGCATCAATCAACTCATTTCAGTGAAATTTTGCTAGAAATTTCAGGGACAACTTAGTCAATTGGCATGATATAGTTCATAAAAATAATACTCTGCATGCTAGTTTGGTCAGTAACATCTGCTGTCTTACAAGTTTGCAAGCAGGCCTCTAAAATAGAACTCTTGACCTCTGCCTATAGAGCAAAAGAGAATGAAGGAAATTAGAGGTACAAAGAAGAAACATCTTCCAAACTTTTAGCCCATATGAACCACTGCCTCTTGTAACCTGAGATCAAAAGAACTAAATGGTGCCCGACTACCATTCTGACCAAAGACATAATGGAAAATTCTGGCTAACATAAGAATGATGATGACAGCAGGCATGCAAAGGTGCTTGGCATAGTATATGTATGTATGTATTGTGATAAGTAATGTATGAGCCCCAACAATAAAATGATTAAAAAAAAACAACGTAGAACAAAATTAAAATTTTCCAAAAGGTCATACCAACTAGACAAAGGAAGACTAGAGGAACCCCTGAGACTATTGTCCTAAGATCAGCTTTGAACTTGGAGCTGGGATCATTTTGGAAGTCACCTTTCGCCTGAAGAATAGATTGGCTTATAAAACAGCATCGGGGATTTGCAAGCAGAGTTTATTTTATGGGCTGCCTTCTTAAAAATTCTTTGGATTTTTCACAGTAAGTTTGACCTCACACACAAAGGCTTTCACAGGAACCAAAAAATGTTGAGTTTGTGCTTGCAGTTTAAAAAAAAAAGTAATTTGCCACAAGATAGAACGCTTATCAACCTGAGCCTTTAATACTTGCATTAATAATGTAAGTCACACAGGACCAGCCTGAACATGCTCTCTCCCTGTCTCTCTGCAACTATTTCAAGACCACCCTGCTTTCAAGACGCTTAAACCAAAGGACACCGCTGCATTTTGATTTATAAGTCATCTTTTAACCCCGGTATTTATACAGTGCCATTTCTCTGCCCTTTTCACACCAGTTTTACTGGTTGCCGCCAGGTTCATACTAACACTGGGAGACCTCCTGTGTGTCCACGTAGCACTGCGCTGCCTGGGATCGTCGGTGGCTGGGTTTTCGGGCACCGAACTTGGGTGGATTCAAATCTCCAACCTTTTGGTTAGCAGCTGAGCGCTTTCATGATCCGCACGGCTGCAGGAAGACCCTTCTTTCTCATAGCACTTAAATATCCTGCTGTGGTCTCTGCCTCCAGCCCGGGGTTCGGTTTTCTCATTGCCACGTCAGTCACCCAGAGCTCTGTGGTCCTCTGGCATCACTGCCATGGGGTTCTCCTTCGGGTTCCATCAGGCAGTGCCAATTCTGCTTCCCTCAGAAATCCTTTCCGGGGAGCGTTCTGCTGATGCTGTGATCAGTCCTGGGCTCCGACGTTATTCTCGGAAGAGTACACAGAAGTGAAAAATGTATTAGCGGAATTCTCTGAACAGAAGGCGGGCATTTGTTTGTAAGTTGTGCACTTTATCATGCTCCTACCAGCATCTGTTGCTATCTTTTAGTCTGGACGGGTCCATAGCAGATGTCGTGGAGAGAAGCTTTTGGTGTGCCCCTCTGTCCTTCTAGTGATGAAAGCAACGAGCTGAACACCGCACGTCGATGCACACTGACCCCAGCCTGGGCCTCCTTTCACTCAGGTCGTGGTGCCCTGAAGCCAGATGCCAGATAGAGCCAAGGTGCTCAGGGGAAGATAGCTCCCAAGTTAGAGAGGTGCCAAAGCTTACTGAGCTCCAAGTCCCCAGGCCAAGCTATAGTATGTCCTCCTTTGTTGGAGAACATTTTCATGTCAATTAATTATAAGGGTGCCATGAACACATAGAAGAGAGGGGGGGGCGACGCATTTTAGAGGAGGACAGTTGCTCTCTGAAGGGCTCAGTCTTACTTACTTTTCCTTCCTGGTAAAGATGACCAGAGGATGACCCACTTTAGGACCTATTTCGCTGAGTTACTCAGGTATTTTCAGAAGCCTTTATTTTTAAAGGGGTTTCTTTGAGGTTTGCCGTAGAGAAAAAGTTAAAAACACAAAACAGAAAGCCACACACAAAGAGAAAACTAGGACAGCTTTTATGACCTTGGCTTGGTAGCGTGGTTAATATAACTTTTCCCCTCTAAGAACAAAATAAAGCAAAATATCTATTTTGTGCATTTCTTTCCCTTAAAAAGATATCCCCCCCCCCTTTTTTTTGAGCCCTCATGGGCATAATGGTGAATGGCTGGGTGCGACCTGGACAGAGGTCCAGAGCAGCGGTCATCAACCCTGCTCGCCCACGGCTTGGGCCCCTGCCATCCATCTCGGTAAACTTTGCTGATCTTCTCTTGCGTTCAAGGCAAGTTAAATTAGCTAGGAACCTTGGGGAAAAGCTTCATGCAGGCGGAGATTGAGTGGAACGTGGATTATCCAAGAGAACCATGGCCGATTTGAAGTAAAGCTGGAATCCAGCTGTCTGGACTCAGGCCAGAGGGTCTTCTCCCAATTCAGTTGAGTGTGTGCTGGTGTAGCAGGGAAGCCATCTGTGTGTTGGGTCAGGATGGCGGGGCTTCCTCTCATGTACTTTGGACATATGATCCAATGGGACCAGCCTCTGCAGAAGGCCATCATGCTTAGACAAACAGAGGTTCCATGAAAAAAGAGGAGGCTCCTCGAGGAGATAGATGGGTTGATGGCAGTGGCTGCACCAATGGGCTTAAGTATAACGACACTTTGGAGGACAGTGCTACACTATGAGTTGGAACTGAGTCACACTTCATACTCCCACCACCCCTACCACCTACTGTGTGTCCCTGGGCGGTGCAGCTCTCCGAGAGTGTGATTACTCACTGTAAGACTGATGGTTTGAAGACACCCAGAGGAGCCTTGAGAGACAGGTCTAGCATTTGTGTCCTTCTGTGGAACACAGTTGTACGCCTACACACATGGGGTTGGTGTGAGTTGAGACCAAATGCACAGGAAATCTCTCTGTGCGTGTGTGTGTGTAGGTGTTGTTTTAGGTGCTATCTGTGGGGCATGGCCACTGTCTCTGCACTGAGGGGCAAATAAAACAAGGAGGAAATAACACCTGGTAGGTGAGTGCAAAGTGGTGGACGATGAGAAGATGATGTGATAGAGATGAGAAGGTGGTTGCTTTAGCTGGAATGCCCCAGGAAGCGTCACAGATGCCAATCGAGGGGACAGCTCAGGCCTCAACAGTGGGAACAAATGTGGCATGTGGAGGTGCAGACTGGAGGGGGCGGAAAGTGGGCAGGTTTGGTGTCAAGTGCTTGCATCGTAGCTTGCTCTGCTACCTGTTAGACACGTGAACAAAGAGCAAGCCCGTTAATCGTTACTAGTCCTTTGCCCACGCTGGAAAATGGTGTTGGTGTTCACTGTTAATTATTAGTTGTCCAAGCAATTCTGACTCAGGGGGCCCTTGTGTACATGAGGACGAAATGTTGCTTGCACCATCTTCATGATCTTCAACATATTTGGGGGCCCATTGTTGGGGCAGTTGTGTCATGGGGGCACTCCAGCTCAAGGAGGCACTCCCTCACTTAAAAAAATTTTGTTTTCCCAAAGGGGATGAAGGTGAATGAAAGTCAGGATCAGTTAACTAGAAAGACACAGTCACTGGGCCACAGCAATATGTTCCTCAGCCAGTAGCTCAATCTCTCTGTGGTCTTTAGCCTCTCAGTCACTTGGTCCCTTGACCTTTACCTCTGCCTTCAGGTAGATGGGGGTGGTGTGTGTGTGGGGAGGCAATCCTTGTGGGTGCCTGTGTGAACCTGAAACAACTTCTACCTTTCATAAAACTCATTTGGATCACATAAAAAATGTATTTATTAAAAATGAAAAATGTATTTATCATTTTATTGGGGGGTCTTACAACTCTTATACCAATGCATACATCAATTGTATCAAGTATATTTGATGTTGCCATCATTCCTTTCTATACATTTATTTTCTATTAAGCTCTTGGAATCAGCTCCTCTTTTTTCTCCCCCCCCCCCATTCTCATGACCCTTGATAAATTATAAATTATTATTATTTTTATATCATATCATATCTTCCCCCATGGTTTCTGTTGTTCATCCCCTAGAAGGGTGTGTGTGTGTGTGTGTGTGTGTGTGTGTGGTTATGTGTCAATCATTGAGATTGGTTCTCCCTTCCTCCCCACCGTCCCACTCTCCCCATTTCTGTTCGTGAATTCCATGTGTCCTGAACTCATCGCTTATTTGTACCTGTGCACATGCTCTGGTCTAGTGCCAAGTGAGAGGCAGCACTAGGGACATGATAGTGGGGGGTGAGGAAGTCTCAGGGAACCAGAGGAATATTGTGTTTTTCACTGATGCTTCACTGCTCCCTGATTGACTCGTCCCTTCCCCGTGACCCTTGTGCTGGGGGAATGGCCCACTGGGCACACCCTCATTTTTGCTGACCTTCTACTTTACCAAACACGATGCCCTTTACTGGCAATTCGCGATGACATACCCACAGTAAGTAAGAGGCTGTCTCACCATCCTGCCTACTGAAAAGCATTCCGCTTTTATTTTGGGCGAGACTCATTGTTTTTCCGGCAGTCCAAGGAATCTACGCAATCACTCTTCCGATCTGTTCATGATCCAGCTTTTGCATTCATGTGAGGTGATTGATAAGACCAGGGCTAGGGTTAGTTCACTCCAAACTCTGATGTCGTGTCAACTCCGATTCCTGGCAACGCTAAGGGCAGGGTAGAACTGCTCCTGTGGTTTCTGGGACAGTAACTCTTTACAGAGTAGAAAACCCTGCCTTTCTCTAGAGGATCGACTGGTAGGTTTGAACTGCTGACCTTGCGATCACAGCCCAATATGAAACCACTATGCCTCGAGGGTTCCTGGATTGGATTGAGTGAACTGAAATCCTAACTTATTATATTAGATGTAGTACCTTAATGTAAATGCCCACCGTGACAAAGACACTCAAGAAATGTTAGCTTGGATTATAGTCAGTTTCCCAAGGAAATCGATACTTTGATTTCATCTAGCTTGATACTGTGATATTTTGGATACACAGTGGTTTAGTGTCAGACTGCTAACTGTAAAGTTGTCGGTTCAAACCCACTAGGCACTCTGTCAGAGAAAGATGAAGCCGTCTGCTTCCGTTGGATGAACAATCTCAAACTGTCTAGAGCAGTTTCACTCTGCCAGGAAAGGGTCTGTCCATGTGGAAAGCTACTCATTGGCAGCGGGCATGTGTCTTTAGCAGTACTTTTTAACTTACCTTTATATTTGTCTGCTTCTCACTAATGTTAATGAATATTTCAGTAATATAAAGGGGTGGGATAATTGTATTACAATGATATAATTCATAGGGCTCCAAAGTTTGTTTTTTCACAACCATAAATTTATAAATGGGAATCTATAAGCACAGTGCCAGTAAATATATTAACCAGTGAAATAAAATCCTAATGAATAACTAGAATTAGTTGATCTTTGCTTATTGTTGAAACCTCATGGACTTTCTTGATGATTAACATTTTCTTGATAAAACACTGAATATTTTGTCTACTTTTGAGTGATTTTAGAGGATGCCCATTCTTGCATCTGTCTCATATCTGATGGCTTTGGCCTGTCCTTCAACAGCCTTTGGACTGGTGTGTAATGTAACAGCCACATTAAACTTTGCTTAAGTCATGTAAATTAGGACACAGAATCTACAATTATGGACTAATAGCATGCAAAAACAGACTTTGAGAAGTAGTTATTGGACAACCACTATAATTATCAGTGCATCATAATGTGCTGGCTAAGAGTCAGTCAAATTAGGGTTCAGGTTTAAGTTCTGCCTCTTGTTGGCAGAGCTCACTCAAGTCCCTCAAGCCCCCGTTTTCTCATCCCTACCAAAATCCTGACCTCACAGGGCCAGGGAAGTGTAAATACAGTGATCACTTAAGTAAAGTAAGCCCGCTAACATAGCGCATGGCATATACCACCACATAGAAATTATGACTAGTTACATCACCGCCACCACCACTCTTCCCTTGGCACTTAAATATGAAATCACGGGCCTAACCTTTTCTGTAATTAACTTAGAAAACACGTAAGATACTTATTTACACAGAATTTTAGAGTTCAGGCAGAATGTTGAGTCCAGCCCTCTGTTTATGGTTCTGGGACAGAAACCAATAGGAGACATCTGGTTGCTGGTCCCGGAAGGCCCCTTTGCTGCCATCGTGGGTGCATGAGGCCGATTCTGCATGAAGGCAAGTCTCCTATGCCAGCGCTTTCCCTGAGCCCAAGGAAATGGAAATAGGCTTTCTGCAGCTGGGGGTGGGGGGGGGGTGGTGGTGCCGGGGACACAAAGTTAGCTTCTGGAAGACCTAGAAATTGAGTCAGTTGATTTTTTCCCCCTTAATGCTGTGAACCAACAAACCAAAAAGGAAGGCCCAGCGTGGCCATTTTCACTTACAGAGTCTGATGGAGCATTCTGAAAAGCCCCAGGCAAATTGTGTCTCTTAATGGGCAGCAAAGGCCATTTTCTCAGATTTAAGTTGGGGTGTGTAATACCAGTAGTTGTGTGTGAATTGTCCTGTCATGCTTTCACGGAGAACACGACATTCTTCAAAGTTACTCACTTAAACTTGTGGATTTATACACAAAACCAGTCGCAACTCATTTTGAAGATAAATATGTCTGGTTTTTAAGCTAGACCTTGACTAGACCTTGACACTTTACGGTGGGAATTTAAGGGCGAGCCTTTCTGACTGGTACATCTCTAACTTTGCAGAACAAGTTTCTTTTGCTCCCCAGGAAGGCCCAGTGCTGCTGGCGTCTGATGTTTTGAGCACAGCCTTGGTGTGGGCTGTTCTGTGGGCTTTGCTAGCTCTTGGGCTATTTGGAGCCTGTATTGTTCTGTGTCTGCCCGCTGGGCCTCCTCGCCTTCTTGTCATGCACATCCTGTACCTGGCTTGTGGTTATATTGATCCTTGGGGCGCTGCTCTTGCTAAAGCCTGGGAGGTGAATAAGAACATGTTCTCCTGGGTTTCTGCCTCACACTGGCTACTGACATGTTTCTTTCAGCAGGGTCTAGCTCCATGTGTGCCCTTGAGAGACCCTTCTGCCCCCACCCCTGGGGAAACACCCTGTGCCTGCAAGGGTTTCAGGGTCCATTTCTGGAGTCAGACCTTCCTCATTGCACTCATGGGGGATGTCCACATCACGATTCCAACACCAGGTCACCTGGGCTGCCTTTGCTAACAAGGTTCTTCCCGTAGAATCTTAGAGTTCGGCTATAAGACAGGAACATGGTTTTCTGTCTGTGAGTTTGGAAGCAGGGCCCTGTGTCGTTTAGGGAGAATGAATATGCTAATGTGGGTTTTTATTAGGTGTCAGAGGGAATGTGAAAGGAAGAGTGGAATTTGAGGCCCTTCCAAATAAAATGTTCACAACTTTGCTTTAGGTGCTACCTGATTTTCAAAACAGTGAAAGGTGAGAGGCTTGATCCATCAGATGGGAAGGATACATTCATGATAGCTGCTTCTTTGGAAAGAGGAGACGTCCTTGAGCCTCATGTCTCTCTTATGTTCCTTACAATAGCTGGTGCAGGCAGCAGAAGTGGTTCCCGTTGGGGCCTGGTCAGACCCCAGTTGTGCATTCTTCTCAGTGAGCCGAATTTCTGATGGGCAGTGGTCAGCTCCTTATGCCATATTGTAGACCTATTGGGTTTGTATATATAGAATCTTATCTTAAAACTGGGGGGAAAAAGTGATGATTTCTGAAGGTTATTCCTTTCAAGATGTGAAATGAGTCTTTCTGGTACTACTTGCAGTGGTAATTTGGAGAGAAGTGACATGGCGACCCTGTGTTTTATTTTTTTGTTTTGTTTTGTTTTGTTTTTGTGGGCCTCACTGCCTTCTGGTGGTTGTGGGTGCTCCCCAGCGCTGCTCCTGAGAGCGGCTGCTGGATTTGAACTGCCAAGCCCGTGGGCTGCAGTCCCGCACTCAACCACCTACGCCCTCGGGGCTCAGCCCTGACCCTGTGTTTTAATAGTGTACATTCAAAAGGAGAAGTCATCTGAGAAAGCAATGTGGTCTCTCTGTTTTCTGTAAGCCCCTCACCCAACCTGGACTCCTTTACTATTTAAGAGCCCTGACTGCAGCACTTGCATTTCCCTCCAGAGGGAAACTGGGCTTTTAGGGAAATTCCAGAACCAGCCCAGGATCCTGTGTCCCTGGACACATGGTCTTGGATGTCGCTCAGGTATGCCCAAGTCTATGGGTCTCCAGGGAAAGGCCTTCCTCTTCCCCTAACCTGCCCTCCTGCCTTCTTGCCTGCGCAAGACTAGTGCTGGGCCATTTCCAGTGACTGCCCCTCATCTCTCTGCTCGAGACCGTCAATGGCTGCATCCAGCTGAAGTTGCTTGCTAAAGTCTTCTTGAACCAGTGTCGTCTTTTCCATCAGCACCACACTCAGTTAGACCCTTAGCAGATATGTGGATTGTTGTCATAGCATTGGAGCTGCTTTCCACAGGGGTCTCCCTCTTTCACATGCAGCCTTCCCAGAGGTGCCTGCAGGAGGTATATAAAAACTAACTCGATCCTCCTGCCCACTTAGAGCCTCTTAATGTCTTCTTATTGCCTCTATAAAGTTTTGGCTCCTGGGAAGATTCCCAAGAATTTGGCCTTAGACTATCTTTCCAGTCTCACCTCCCACCTCTCCTTACCCCCTCACACCCCATTCACCGTCATACAATGGCTTTTGCCTTTCTTTCCCATAGAGCAGCTGGTGGATTTGAACCGCAGACCTTGAGGATCAAAGCCCAGTGTGTAACCACTGCACCAGCAGAGCTGCTGGCTTCTGCCTTTCTGATTCACTTCTGTTTCAGTCATATTGGCGTGCCAGAGCAGGCCTCCCTCTGTATTTGCACTGGAACTCTGCTTGTATCACATTAGAACAGGTAGCAGGGATGAAGATGGACAATACAGTTCCTCGCCATGGAGGCACAAACAGATGAGCAGGCACACACCAGCATGTACTTCCAGGTCTCAGCGCACAGCATTCACTGAGCATCTGCCATGGGCAGAGACCTTGTTAGGTTGTGAGGTTACAGTACTTAAGGGTCACCAGCCCCAGGGGAGACAAGACAAACTCACAGTTTCATCATAGGGTGCTTGAATTCAGGAATAGTTGTATGTGTGGATCATGAGCCCAGGGACTCGAGGCAGTGACACTCAGAACTGAAAGTACCAGAATGCGCTCAAGTTGGGCCTTGATGGAAAAGTTCAGCATTAGCTAGGCCTGAGGTGGCAATGAACTACCTTTTCCCTTTATTCTCTTGGAATTTCATTCTCTTCCCTTCTCTCCGCACCCCCCCCCCCCATAGAATTTTAACTATGTAGGTTATTTTAGATGAGGCTGATGGCAGGTGTGTGTGTGTGTGTGTGTTTGAAGCAATTGCACCTGATTCATACCATTGTCAGGAACTTGCTTCACAGGGCCCCCGTCATTGTCTCAGTGCACTCCACCCAGGAGATGCGATGGATGGGAATGAGTGGGATTGCACCAGATGCACTGAGGCGATGCGTGAGAAAGAGTTCTCTCCACAGGAGAGCTGTCAAAGTCAGTGTGACTGAGGAGGCTGACCCTGGAGAGGTCCTAGTGTCCTCTGAAGGGTACTTAACTTACCTCCCTGCATGGCAGCTTGGGCTTGGTCCCGGGAGGAGCTGAGTCTACTTTAGAAGACCGACTCATTTGTAGGTGGAGGGAGTTCCCCCTCTTCAAGCCTACACTAGTAATTCAATTCAGGCAGAAGATTGGAGGTGGAGCCTCTCCATTTATTAGCTTATAGTGTGATTCACCGGACTCATATAAATGTCTGTGACCGTGGTTTATCTTTTCCTGCTGGGTAGAAGGCCCTTGACTGGAGTTTGTCAGTGAGCAGCTCGTGGGAGAATGAAAAGTACCAGAATGTGCCACATCTGTAGGTTTTTTCATCTGAATGCATTGAATTGTAGGTGCTTGTTTCCACAGAGTATGGCGAAGTTAGTGATTATGTTGGTGTCGAGCTCTAAGTGATTTGCCCCCCTCCTGCTAGTCCATGAAGCCGCATCGCTACTTATTAATGGGATGAAGCCTTTGTTTATTCAGAGCGCCGTTTCCCCCAGCAGAACCTCACCGTCAGTGTTTCCACAGGAACTCTGCCCTTTGCCAGTGTCATTGTCGTGGCTGCCCAGCAGACCCACAGGGCGGAGGTGGCAGAGCCCTCGCACACGCAAGAGATCTTTCCATCTCCTGCCGCAACTTTTTCCAGTGCGTTCTGGCCCTCCACGGTGCCTCAAACCAGGCTTACTGGTTACCACATGATAACTGATAGTTGGACGTCTTAAATTACCCACAAAAGAGCAGCCTCCAGAGCAGTCATTTTGTGTGTGTCTCTCTCAGCTAGCCTGGCAGCTGCTGTTCGGACTTACAGCGCCTGTGCACAGCCCAGTCGGGCGCCCTCCTCCCCTTGGTGAGGCTCACGCCCCTGGTGATAGCCCATAGAGACCGTCTGCCCCAACGAGGCCCCTCTTTTTCTCAGACCCTCTATTTCATGAAGCCCGACGACCTTTTCCCAGGGCTGGTCTCTCTTGGTAACACCTCCAAAGTTCTAAGGAGCATCTGGCTATCCTTCCTCAAAACCGGATCGGTTTGTTTTTCAGGCAGATCACTAGGCTTTTCAGTATCCTTGGTCAGACACCAAAGGGCAAATATGATATGATTCCACTTCATTAACTCTCTGATCCTCACAACTGGACCAGTAAACATCATCATGGTAAACAGGAAACATTGACACTGTCGGGGATTTCATTTTACTGGGATCCCTAACCAACACCCGTAGGCGTAGCAGCCAAGAAATGCTGCACTGGGAGGATCTGTCGCTCTACCCCCACCCCCCAACCAAACCAGACAAACCCACACCTCTTGAAAGCGTTCAGGAGCAAAGATGTCACTTTGAGAACTGTGATAAAATATCCGACCCAAACCATGGGGTTGTCAATCATGTCATGTGCATTAGAAAACTGGACAACGAATAAG